>OY804602.1:19442024-19640642 GCA_963680895.1 Fragum sueziense | reverse complement strand
CACTACTCAAAACTTATAAGTACTCCGACTATATTATAGAGCATATTTCCGGACTGGCATAACATATCTTAAGCAAATTTGAAACATCTTCGCTTTAACCATCTGACCACCATATATCGAAATTTCATCAACTTCACGACACGATGAATTGAACAAGAAGCAGCTAAAGGAGACCACTGTTGGTAGCAAAAATCACAAATTCAATAACTTGTGTGTTCCTTGTTTGCTCAAACAATAGCGTGACATCAGGAACGCATAGACATTTGTAATTCCTGACAGATGCTGTAGGGATATCTTTTTTAATATTTTAGAAGTCGATGTAAGGTTCTCTACGCTTGCTAAGCATGTGGCAGATCATCATACTGGGCAGTAAATCGTTAGTCTGTAAAACACTTTTTCACAATAAGCAAATTTAATACACCTTTGCCAACTCAACATTAACATGTTAATTGTTAGGTCATCGTTTTTGTGTCTTGTACATAGAAATGATGAATTGATCAATTATCGGATAGTTCGGACACTGAATGGTCTCCCTTGAAGGCATTATGCATCCCTTTCTGTGACAGCCACTGAACGCTCCAGTTCAAGTAGACGAGACAGAACAATGCTATGGTCCTAATTCCGGCTTGATTTCCTATCACGTGGTTGTCTTGGTAGGTTGGCAGCACTTCCGGTTTGTCTGTACTCGGCCACAAGTTGGTTGATAGCATTTGCATGTACATTTATGATACGGGTTGCATTTCTTTTGAAAAATGGTACGAATGTAACAAGAATGTTGATGTTTGACAGTAATGAACGATATTTTGTATCTAATTTGTAAAGAACGACTGGAAATATGGGTATGAGAATATTACATACGCTTGAATCGCACCACCTTGTAAAACACCAATTGGTATGAGTTGTTGTTGTAGAGTTTTCCAACGCAATTTATGTTTTTATGTTTGGCACGTTGACCCATAAAGGAATAAATTGTAAATAATGCACGTGGGATTCGTGTATGAAACGCAGGAGGAATATTTCAATTTTCTATAGTTGACCGGAAGTTCTCATTTTGCACAATAATTTTGCAAAATGAAAATGATATCGGTCAAGTAATTAAGTTAGGGAATAATAAAAAATATCGACATTTGATATTCCTTTACCGGAGAACATTTTGCGCATTATAGAAAACGGAGGTACTTATAAGTTTGGTTAAGTATATTTTTAAATTCTTGTGATTCTCAGAGCAGAAACAAAGTAAAGAGAAGTAATTATGTGGTCCAAGCGAAAAGAAGGTAAATGATTGACTAATATTTTGGGGATTTTTAGAGTGATGATAAAGTTGAAAACTGCCTTTGTGCCAATTTCAAGGGCACATAATTCAATATGTGAGTTAATAATTGTGGTAGACTAAGGGAGGTAACTTTTGATATGAGCAATTTAAAGTTCAGTAAGAGTTGTTTTTCTTTATGATAATTAGTTCAAGAAGTGCATGTAACATAGTGGTCATGAAAATAAAGACATTCTCTAAAAATATGATTTTGACTTGATAATTTATGTCTTGAACACCACAATAATCAAGCTACATATTACACTCGAGCAAGATCTTATGGTCTGTCCAAATTTTGTCAGTATTAATCTATATATGTGGCCACAAAAGTGAAAAAAGTGTTGAAAAATGAAATTTTGTCAATTTCTAGGGCACATAACTCAGTTTGTAGCAATGCAATCATCCTGAAAATTACACAAAAGCAAGATCTTGTTGTCAACATGATTCTCTCCAAATATCATCTTGATTGGTTAACAATTATGGTTGTTAGAGTGAAAACAAAGTCGAAAATGGGAATTTTGTCAAATTCAAGGGCACATAACTCATGATGTAAAATTCCGATCAAGCTGAAAATTAATCGCAGGCAGGATATCATGCTTATATATATTCTGTCTAAGTTTTGTCTTGATTGGTTAATATTTGTAGATTTTAGAGTAAAAATAAGGTCAAAACCAGCTTTTTTTGATGTTCAAGGGCAGATAACTCATGTTATTCTAGTTCAATCTAAACTCTTTGTAGGAATCTGAGAGAGGGTCACCCAAGGATCATTCCTGTGAAGTTTGGTTGAAATCCATCCAGTAGTTTCTGAGGAGAAGATTTTTAAAGAAAAAGTTTACGGACGCACGGACGGACGCACGGACGGACGGACGCACGACGGACACACCGCCATGACAATAGCCCGCTGGCCTGAAAGGCCAGTGGAGCTAATGAAGAAATTGCTTATAATTGCTCATTTTCCACAATGTTTTCTAACCCAAAATGAAAATATTTTCAAAATTTTATCAACTTGATATTGTCGTCTGCAACACCTGTCAAAATGAATCAGTCCAAAATTTACAATCTGGTAATGGGTTAAAGTCAGCAAGAAGCCAGATCAATTTGCACAAAAGAGCGGCCACAGATCTGGATCAATGCTGCTGTCAAGTGCCAGACGGCAAAATCTTGGACAGTTCCAATTTGAAAGGTGTTGCAGACGACAATTTCAAGTTGAAGAAATTTTAAAAATATCTCCATTTTGGGTTAGAAAACATTGTGGTAAATGAAGAAATTGCTTGTCATTTTTCCACAATGTTTTCCCAAGCCTTTTCTTTTGAGGGAGTCAAAAGGCGTCACTGTACAGTAATGGGTTAAAATCGATAATGTATCGAAAAGAAGCTAAAGAGGGCTAATCGTTATCCATGTTGGTCTCATATGTGACCCGTCACATGAAAAGGGACCTGTCCTTATGCAACTCCAAAATTCCAAAATTTGCCAAACTTGTCAGACTCGGCGCTGGTCAACCAGATCCCGTATGCGAAAAATGAACATATAGTAAGATAGGGAAAACATTCCAGATTTAGAAAATTACATTAAAATGAAAAAGGTCGGCGCTAGTCTGGCTGCGCGGACTGCGCAGACTGACTAGGGTCAATATTTTTCACACTTCCTATATGGTCCCTTTTAGTGTGATGGGTCAAATATGTTAAAGAGGTCTTTTTCCAGATCCTGACTAACACGTTTTCACGTTCTCACTGAAACTCATTCCCGCATAATTATGCTTTTTGACACTGAATGACATACAAAAAGTACAAATTGATGCCAAAATTATTTAAATAAGCACATGTATCAACTTTACTAAGTGCAGGAAAAAGTCTGCTTTAAAGTATCAAGGACATGGAAAAAAGAAAATACATTCCTGCATGTTTTAGCAACATACCATATTCACTTGTTATTTCCAAAATCAAACAACTTTTAACACATTCAGCATTCTGAGAGTTAACATACGGAGGCATTTTCACAGAAAAACTCTTATCGTCAATGCTACATTACTTGCTTCTACGTCTACACAGGTTTTTGAAATTTAATACTTCTAAGAACTAGGCTTGAATTACAAAATATATACACTACAGCTTTACAAAGACTTGCTTGTTGAGGGCGTATACAAACATGCAAACTAAAATTTAAATGTTTTCCGAACGACAAAATTTTAGGGTAGCTCGATAAAAAGCATGTATGAAAGGAGTTGCATACAACAATATAATTATATCAATGTCAAATGTGTACATATATGATGTCCAAGAAAATATTGAGGGAAAGGGAGGAATTGTGATTCTATTATATTTCCCAAACCATGTCTACTTGGGATGTCTCATTATTTCAAGTATGAAAGCACAGACTTCAAACATGGTTCTTACTCAAGAACTTCAAAGTTTTAATCACTAAATTAATAATGTATGATGTAGCTGTTTAATCAAAAAAAAAATTATAATGAACTTAATTTCATCCTTTCTTAACCCTTTCCCAACCAAGACCTGGTTTTGACGTCCCTAATAGCATGGGCCTGGGAAAACATTGAGGCAAAAGAAGAAAATGCTGATAATCAGCATTTTCTCCTTTTGCCTCAATATTTTCTACGCTATGATTTACACAAATTCTATCCTTATAAACATCCCTTTTGTCATCAGCAGCAGCTTTTGAAGTGGACCACCCTATTATTTTGACGTTTGGGAACGGGTTAAACAGCAACATTTATAGTGATAACTAGTATTTTCTCCCTTTGCCTCAGTATTTCCTGTGCTTTATCAGTTGTAGACTAGCTCCCATCTGACAGATCAGGTCCTTAATAGAAGTTGTCATTTACTATGTTTATTATTCACAAATTTGATCTTTCGTTACAACTTTTTTTGTCATCTGAAGTGTCTTTTTTGTAGGAACAATTCAAATTTTTGTCATTTGGGAATGGGTTGATAAATAATCAACGCACTAAGGAACATAGCACTAAGTAAATCCATGGTAATCTGAGGCAGAATCACATGGGGAGGATTTTCCAGATTATATTCTAGGTTATGTTCGAAAATGCTGTAACGACAGCTTATTTAAGCTTTAGTTACATCATTTTCAAAACATAACCTGCAATATTGAATACAGTTTCTTGTAACAGCTTTTACCTTTAATAAAACGTATCATGTGACGGCCATTAATGGAAAAGAAATTTTCTTTTGTTATCACTACGAGACAGAACTGAGCTCTTTATCAGCTTGTAATAAATGTGGCATGTCACGCATAAAAAGACATTCTGAGAATTAACAAAATCTAGCCATATTGTATGCATGATCAATGGTGTGTGTGTGTGTGTGGGGGGGGGGGGGGGGGGGGTCGGAAGTGGGTGGGGTGGAGTTGGCAGCAGTGTCTTAGGTTTGCTCAAACATTGATGAGAAATTCCACTGCCTTGAGTTTTGAGAGATGTAGAGTTGGGACGTTAAGGATTCTTTGGTTACACAACAAGAGGGCCAAGATGGCCCTGTATTGCTCCACTGGCTTTTAGACATTTAGACTACGAACTTCTTCAAGGAATACAATAGAGGGCTATCCAAAGAAGATTCATGCTACACAAGAATGAAATCCAATATGTGATTAAGGAGCAGAAATGTTTTTAAAATTTTCTTAAAATTACACTATGTTTCATATAGCGCACAGCCGCCAAGCTTTTCATCCCATCGTGAAGGAATTTGGAAGATTCATGCAAGGAAGATTCCTGTGAAGTTTGGTTGAAATTGGTCCTGTAGTTTTGGAGAAGAAGATTGTTTAACAATTTTTCGAAAATTCAATTTAATTAAAGGGGGAATGGCACTTCAAATCATGCAAACTTTCCAAGAACTTCGTACAAAATAAATATGTATTATGAAAATATGGCCTTTAAATTGCATCTATGCCAAATCTTAGCTTTCTATCTTGTGTATTGGCTGGGATGTCGACGGATTTAAAACCCCATATGTTCCATTATTGTAAATATTATCCCCGGGACAACAAATCATGGGGTTTTAAATCCATCGACATCTAAGCCAATACACAAGGTAGAAAGCTAAGATTTGGCATATATGCAATTTAAAGACCATATTTTAATAATATATATTTATTTTTTTGTACGAAGTTCTCGGAAAGAGAACTGCCATTAAACGATCTAGAACATTCTAGAACAGTTTTTGAACTTAAATGCATTCTTGAATTTTTTTCCCAGGGGTACCAATGCTGATAAAATACAGATGTCCATGAATTTATGTTCAACCAACCAAGACAACAGCTTGATTAGACCCTTTTCTAAACAAGGTTCAAAACCCATGGTTTGATTATCTCTAAATGCAGATGATCTATAAATTCAAAGTGAGAAAAAGTTGAGCCTTTCCTAAACAAACCATGGTTTTAAGCTTTGAAGAGCAGTCAGAGGGGGAAAAAAGAAATATTGAACACAATTTTCACTTTTACCCTCAATGTTTTCTTGTTCAACTGAAGTACTTTTGACTTTGATCTAGTCTTAAATGTTGGTCTTTGGAAAAGCTAATACCATTTCCACAGTAATGGTTTAACCCTTTCCCAATCGGCAAAATTTTCGGATGATCCTCTTCCAAAACTACCGCAAATGACAAAATGGAAGTTATCAAAGATAGGACTTGCATAGAATATTGCACAGAAAATTCAATATTGAGACAAAAGGAGAAACTGCTGGTTATCAGCAGTTTCTTCTTTTGTCTCGATGTTTTCCCAAACAATCTCTAATAGACATGTCAAAACTAGGTCTTGTTTGGGAAGGGGTTAAATCTTTACATTAGTATAATGCATTGATAATAATGATTATAACGTTATTGTTCATTTACAGGGGCAGATCTAGAGGGGCATAGGGGATCCGGACACCCCTACACCCCCTAAAAAAATCCTGTATCCATCCTTGATTTACTCTATATCTTCCTTACTAGAGGAAATATAATGACCTCATTTTGGATATTTCAGTTCCATCGACAAATCACGGATCATTAATCAGGCAATGATAATGAACGTCAGGTCAGGAAAATCAATGTCAGATCACCTTCGATCATGTACAAGTATTTCTAAACAGGTTAAGGCACTACAAATAGCATGAATCATACATTGCTTGTATTGATTTCCAGGCCTTTTTTTTATCCTTTCCGAAACAAGACGCGATTCTGACGTCGCTAATAGAAAATATTTAGGAAAACATTTATACAACTGAAGAAAATGCTGATGTTCCACATTTTCTCCATTTGCCTCAATATTTTCTGAGCTACTTAATACATAAATCCTATCTTTAACAAAATCCTTGTTGTTTGCAGCAGCTTTCCTATTGGGCTACCCTAAAATTTGGCTGTTTGGAAAAGGATTAATCCTTTTTGAAACAAGCTCTTGTTTGAAGTGAAAAATCAAGCTGTAGAAGACATTGTTCAGCGTTTTCTCCTTTTCCCCAAATAGCTTCCATGTTTTAGCATACTCATTTAACATAAATATTCAGTACAAGGATATTCAATCTTTAAAATAATTTATCTTTACCCCTGCAGAGTCATTAAAATTGTGCCTAGTTAAAATTTTGCTGTTTGTGATTTGTGAACACGTTAATCAATCAGCAAGAGCACTGGTAGTAAACTCGGCCAAAGCGAGGGACGTTTTTTCGCGATCAATGTATTCTGTCAGTGTTGTTATAAAATATCGTAACTACGGCTTCGATTTTATAACAACACCAACAGTTTGTCAATACAAAGCGGTAAACCTGTTCTGTTTTTTAGAACAAGTTCATTGTCATTAGAAAAAAAATCTATCAACTCACATTTAAACGCAAAATATCTATACCTTGTTGTAGCGAAAATTGTTTTAGTTCACCACCAGTGAAGAGGTTTCATTACAATTTACAAGGTAATATTTAAGTTATGCACCATTTGCTGCGATTTAGCGCCAAGTCTTGTATTAAAGAATCCATACCCCAAATCAATGTCTTTCTGGCAATTTTCAAAATAACTGTAAATGCTAGTTGTTGGAATTGCAAGTTTGAATGTTTCTAAAAAGATAAAATACAAATTCAATGACATTACCATTTCTTATGAAGCATAAATGAAATGCATTTGATTTCAAACAAAAAAAAACTAATATTCTTACCTAGAAAATTCCAATCAAACCAAAACATTTTTCATCTTGACAATATTTAAACATCCCCATTTCCAGTCTTTTTATCAATATTAAAATGGAATCTGAGCATGCAATGAGCTAAAACAATTCACTTGGAAAAACAATTCACTCCCGGTATTTTTTCTAGCGAGTGACACATAAAACAAGCTCCTAGGTGACTCAGAATTCCAGCAATCAACATCTTGTAAAACGTAGCTTTTAAACGAAAACCTTGTAACTGCAGCTTGTTTTAAGCTGCAGTTACGAGGTTTTTGTTGAAAAGCGGCAAAAAGCTCATCATTGGTATTGCAAGGTTGTCACTGACAATTGGAACCATATTGAACCAATACTATTCGATATTTAATGAGCATCTGATAAAAACTCAATACTTTTAAAACTCTTTCCCATAATGACAAATTCTTAGAATGATTCAAAATGAGAGCTGGTATAGTTGACTAGAAATTAATGTTGAAAGGACAGTAGAAGTTATGTATTACACCAATTAACGAAAATATTGAAGGATAAGGAGAAAATGCTGATCATCAGCATTTTCTTCTTTTCCTTCAATATTTTCTGACCTTTTCTCCTTCAGAGACATCAAAATCAGGTCTTGTTCGAGCAAAGGTTTACTCCTTCCCAAGAGACAAAACATTATACTCCTTCCCAAGAGACAAAACATTATACTCCTTCCCAAGAGACAAAACATTATACTCCTTCCCAAGAGACAAAACATTAGACATTTGTCCTGATTGCAAAGAGTTGCATGACAAAATATAGATAGACAACGACCTGTGAATGATCAAAGATCAGCGAATCTAAATTGACAGGGGAAGAGGGATTTTGAATTATTAAAATATGTGATTCGAACCCGTCTTCCTGTAATAAATCGACAAAGTACTTTCTGGATACGGCTACTGAACTCACACGGCATCGCGGACAGCCCCTGCGAAAATTGTTAGAACAATTCAAGTACATTTCCTATGATGTTCAAGAACAAATGACAAGAATTACTCTAGATCTGTTCAAGTTCACTTTAAGAAATGTTATATTGGACAAATTTTTAAGAACACACTGTTCTCAACTAGAACTGTCGCAAAGCGGACGAATACCCCCCACTAAAGCCTTGTCACTGAAAAAGTGCTATCGGTCAAGAGGTTCTTGACTTAGAGCATGGAAATGGATTTTAAACAAAGTCCAACTGTGACCTTGACCTTTGACCTTGGTGACCCCCAAAACGATAGGGCACCTTCTTGGGTCATGGCCAACAACTGTGTAAAGTTTCATGATCCTAGGTCAAACGGTTCTTGAGTTAGAACACAGAAACGAAATTGTAAAGGACCTCTACGGATAAGGCGAGAATTCTCCCTAAAAGGCTCAGCTCGATGGGTCAATTCTCAAAAATAACAAATTGAGAAACAAAATTAAGCTTTATGGTTAGGTAGACAAATAAAGGAAATAAACACCTATTTTTATGTCATTTTAATAGTTCTATAGGTGCAGATAACTCTTGATTTTAGTACCCACCTGAATGGTTTCGTTTTCTTACACTACCGGTATTCAAAGAGGTAAAATGAAGATTCTTTTATTTTTATTCGCAATTTATTTTCTACAGATACAGGGATAAATGGTGTAGACATCATATGGCAGCTTTGGTTTTGTCCGTATTGCGCATGCGCACCATTGAAACAACTTTAAACGCGCACTTTCCCGCCAAAACCCGAGGCATACCTACCTTCCCAAGGCTGGCTAACATCGTTCCCCCCCTTGACCCAGCTTCCCATTGACATATGTTGTGTAACTGGACCATAGGCTTCCTTGGTTAAAAGGATTTGCTGGGTCACGGGGGGGAACATACTTTTATACTAAAAATAGTACTCATATACCATATACCATAATTTTGGCGGGAAGATTTCGCCTTTAAACTCGTTTCAATGATGCGCATGCGCATTAAGGACAAATCGAAAAATGGTTTATGATTTCAACACCAATTGTCCTTACATTTACAGAAATTTTTTGCTTATAAAACTAAAGAAAACTTAAATCTGGTTTAATGAATAACGGTGGTGTAAGAAAATGTAATTTTGGGGGTAGGTACAGAAACCAAGAGTTATCTGTACTTGTCGAATCGTTTTGATCGTACAAAATCAGTTTTCAAATGATTTAGATACATATCTAACAATACAGTTCGAAATAATAATCAATTTGCATGTTTTGAAAAATGACTTTTCCATTTGAGCCTTTTAGGGAGATTTCTCGCCTTATCCGTAGAGGTCCTTTTGACTACTTCCCGTAATATTGACTACTTCCCCCCCCCCCCCCCCCATTAAAAAGTTCAAAGTGGCATAACTCTAAAACTAATCACTGGATCAAGATGAAAATTGCAGGTGCACAACTTCATATGATAGGAAACATCCTGGTAAAATTTCAGAACAAGAGGACCATGATGGTCCTATATTGCTCACCTGAACAAAATGATATAAGCAACACTTTTCTTCAATTCAAAAAATATTTATGACTCTAAGACTGAAAACGAACTTATGGTCAATAACATTGTGAAAATCGAACTCATCCAAGATTTCATCGTGCCCAACATTGTGTCCAAGATTTGTCTTGTTTGATAAATAATTGTAGATTCTGGAGTACAAACAAGGTCGAAAAAAGCCGAAAACAGCAATTTTGTCAAATTCAAGGGCACTCTCGACTTTCTGGTCAGATCAGGCTGAAAATCAAACTCATCCGAGATCTTATGATATCCAACATTGTGTCCAAGATTTGTCTTGATTGGTCAATAATTGTAGATTCTAGAGTGTAAACAAGGTCTAAAGCAGCCGAAATCGGCAATTTGATCAAATTTAAAGGCACATAACTCTCATCTTTCTGATCAGATCAGACTGAAAATCAAACTCATATGAGATCTTATAGTCTCCAACCTTGTGTCCAAGTTTTGGATTGATTGATCAATAATTGTAGATTCTAGAGTGTAAACATCGTCGAAAACAGCCAAAAATGACAATTTTGTCAAATTCAAGGGCAAGTAACTCTCGACTTTCTGATCAGATCAGACTGAAAATCATACTCATCCGTGATCTCATGGTCCTAAACATTGTGTCTAAGTTTTGTCTTGATTGATGAATAATTGTAGATTTTAGACTGTAAACAAGGTCAAAAACAGCCGAAAATGGCAATTTTGTCAAATTCAAGGGCACATAACTCTCGTCTTTCTGGTCAGATCATACTGAAAATCAAACTCATCCGAGATCTTATAGTCTACAATGTTATGTCCAAGATTTGTCTTGATTGATCAATAATTGTAGATGCTAGAGTGTAAACAATGTCAAAACTAAGTATTTTTCGCATTCAAGGGCAGATAACTCCTGACTTTCTGGTTCGATCTGACCCATAATCGAACTCATCCGAGATCTTATGGCCATACATGTTTTGACCAAGTTTGGTCAAGATTGGCTTATATTTGTAGATGCTAGAGTGTAAACACGAAATTGTGGACGGACGGACGGACAGACAGACGGACAGACAGACGGACAGACAGACGGACGACGGACAAAAAGTGACCACAATAGCTCACCTTGAGCACTTCGTGCTCAGGTGAGCTAAAAATTGGTCAAAAACTGTGGGAGGAGAAGAGGACACAAGATTATGTCCACGGACGGACGGACGGACAGACGGACAGACGGACAACCTGATTCCAGTATACCCCCCCATAACTTTGTTGTGGGGGGTATAATAAGTTCTTAACAAGAGCCGTCACAGACGGATTATGCTCCCCGAATAAGTGTTTGTCACAAAATAAAAACTATCATACATTAAGCCCCCTTTTCCCATGACAGCTTTTTTGTACACACATTATTTATAGAATATGGTCTAGAACATCCTATTTATTACATGAGCACAAAATTTCATTAAATTCTGCCCATTAGATGAAGAGAAATAAGAGAACAAGCAAATTCGTTGAATTGATATCCCCCGCCGAACATATTTTCATTGTCAATAAATTAGCGCGGAAACGAATATAACTCTGTATGTATATGGCTTCAACAGAACGAATATCACTCTGTATGTATATGGCTTCAACAGAACGAATGTCACTCTATATGTATATGGCTAAAACAGTCAGGGGCAGTAACTCTAAATTCGGCGGTCGAACCGGGTAACCCCAACGATATTCACATGTCCTCATTGTAGTAAAGCTGTGTGCCAAGTTTCATTGAAACCCGGTGTATAGTTTTCAAGAAATAGCGCGGAAACGAATATCACTCTGTATGTATATGGCTTAAACAGTCAGGGGCAGTAACTCTAAATTCGACGGTTGAACCGGGTAACCCCGACGATATGCGCATGTCCTCATTGTAGTGAAGCTGTGAGCCAAGTTTCATTGACATCCAGTCTATAGTTTTCAAGAAATAGCACGTATATGGCTAAAATAGTCAGGGGCAGTAACTCTTTATTCGGCGGTCGAACCAGGTAGCCCCGACGATATGCGCATGTCCACTTTGTAGTAAAGCTGTGTGCCAAGTTTCATCGAAATCCGGTCTACAGTTTTCAAGAAATAGCGCGGAAATGAATATCACTCTGTATGTATATGGCTTAAACAGTCAGGGGCAGTAACTCTGAATTCGACGGTCGAACCCGGTAACCCCGACAATATGCGCATGTCCTCATTGTAGTAAAGCTGTGTGCCAAGTTTCATTGAAATCCGGTTCATAGTTTTCAAGAAATAGCGCGGAAACGAATATCACTCTGTATGTATATGGCTAAAACAGTCAGGGGCAGTAACTCTAAATTCGGCGGTGGAACCAGGTAACCCCGACGATATGCGCATGTCCACTTTGTAGTGAAGCTGTGTGCCAAGTTTCATGGAAATCCGGTCCACAGTTTTCATGAAATAGCGCGGAAACGAATATCACTCTATATGGCTTAAACAGTCAGGGGCAGTAACTCTGAATTCGACGATCGAACCCGGTAACCCCGACGATATGCGCATGTCCTCATTGTAGTAAAGCTGTGTGCCAAGTTTCATTGAAATCCGGTTTATAGTTTTCAAGAAATAGCGCGGAAACGAATATCACTCTGTATGTATATGGCTAAAACAGTCAGGGGCAGTAACTCTAAAATCGACGGTTGAACCGGGTAACCCCGACCATATGCGCATGTCCACTTTGTAGTGAAGCTGTGTGCCAAGTTTCATGGAAATCCGGTCTACAGTTTTCAAGAAATAGCGCGGAAACGAATATCAATCTGTATGTATATGGCTTAAACAGTCAGGGGCAGTAACTCTGAATTCGACGGTCGAACCCGGTAACCCCGGTGATATGCGCATGTCCTCATTGTAGTAAAGCTGTGTGCCAAGTTTCATCGAAATCCAGTCTATAGTTTCCAAGAAATAGCGCGGAAACGAATAACACTGTATGTATATGGCTAAAACAGTCAGGGGCAGTAACTCTAAATTCGGCGGTTGAATAGGGTAACCCCAACGATATGCGCATGTCCACTTTGTAGTGAAGCTGTGTGCCAAGTTTCATGGAAATCCGGTCTACAGTTTTCAAGAAATAGCGCGGAAACGAATATCACTGTATGTATATGGCTTAAACAGTCAGGGGCAGTAACTCTGAATTCGACGGTCGAACCCGGTAACCCCAAAGATATGCGCATGTCCTCATTGTAGTAAAGCTGTGTGCCAAGTTTCATTGAAATCCGGTTTATAGTTTTCAAGAAATAGCGCGGAAACGAATATCACTCTGTATGTATATGGCTAAAACAGTCAGGGGCAGTAACTCTAAATTCGGCTGTGGAACCGGGTAACTCCGACGATATGCCCATGTCCACTTTGTAGTGAAGCTGTGTGCCAAGTTTCATCGAAATCCGGTCTACAGTTTTCAAGAAATAGCGCGGAAACGAATCACTCTGTATGTATATGGCTTAAACAGTCAGGGGCAGTAACTCTGAATTCGACAGTCGAACCGGGTAACCCCGACGATATGCGCATGTCCTCATTGTAGTGAAGCTGTGTGCCAAGTTTCATCGAAATCAGGTCTATAGTTTCCAAGAAATAGCGCGGAAACGAATATCACTGTATGTATATGGCTAAAACAGTCAGGGGCAGTAACTCTAAATTCAGCGGTCGAATAGGGTAACCCCAACGATATGCGCATGTCCACTTTGTAGTGAAGCTGTGTGCCAAGTTTCATCGAAATCCGATCAACAGTTTTCAAGAAATAGCGCGGAAACGAATATCACTCTGTATGTATATGGCTTAAACAGTCAGGGGCAGTAACTCTGAATTCAATGGTCGAACCGGGTAACCCCGACGATATGCGCATGTCCTCTTGGTAGTGAAGCTGTATGCCAAGTTTCATCGAAATCCGGTCTATAGTTTCCAAGAAATAGCGCGGAAACGAATGTCGGACGGACGGACGGACAGACGGACGGAAGGACGGACGGACGGACATGGCAAAAACAATATCCCCCCCCGAAAAATTTTTTCGGCCGGGGATAAAAACTAATTTTTACACTAAGGCCCCTTTTTCCATGACGCAGCCTTAAATTTACAAACGGAGAAAAAGGTCCCTAGGTATTGACCCAGGGAGTTCACATGTGAAGTTTCATTGAATTTGGTCCAAGGGTTGCTGAGATATGGCTGTGGACGGACGGACGGACGGACGGACGGACGTACCCACATTAGGGTACTTGATGGGTAGTCCATCAGATCTGTTAGTGGGTACCATTTCTTGGCTACTTGAAAGCATTTCCTGGCTTATGAAAAGTGATCTTAAAAACGCACATTTGATGGCTACTGTTCATTGGACACATTTAATGGCTACTGTTCATTCGGCCAGGAAAACTAAAGATATTTTTACAAAATATTGACTGTATCAAGAATACCATAGAGTAAACGCAGGCCTGCATATTAGTGCATTACCAAAGAAATCTTGCAACAAATCAGAAAAAAAATAGTTGACCTCATAATGAGTGTTTAATGCTATGTTCCCACTGCCGATCAATTAAGGTTTACAGACAGACCCTCAAAAAATCACCGTTTTCTAGCCATGCGAAATGCACCAAATTACGCACGCTTGTAAATACACTTAAAATAAGTTGATTCACCGTGTTGGATTTCAGCATTATGCTTCACGAAGAAAATAATTTACACATATTATTTTACTCTTTATTCATATGTAAGGGAGGTAATTTGGAACATTTTTGTCAAATATTTCCATAAGTATGCATTGATTCAAAATTCTAAACCGTTCAAAATGATTATGTTTGTATTTGGAATGGAAAAGTAACACAGTTTAGGAATTATAGGCACTTTTCAAATTTCGCATCTGGGTCTTTGGTGCTTTTGAGGGGTTGGATACCTTAACTCAGTCACCTAAATTCCCCGATCTAACCCAACCAAATGTATGTACACGACTTCTTCTCGATCTCTAGTCGATCATACTAGACACCTACACAAGCACTGTAGACCTTTTCTCATTCGCAGCCAAACCATTTGTCCGATTTTAAGTCGATCACCTCGTCCTATATTAGAGTCCTACACGATCGATACTCGACCTGTAATGGTCTGCTACCAGACCTTTACACGAACAGATCAAGTTTATCCTATTCTAGTCGTAGATGGTCGGTAAATATCGTGTATCTTCTACAATGGCTTCACTTCATTTGGAAACGCATGACTGGACTCTGGCAGTAGTGAATGTGACGCACTCCATTGCTTCAGGGCTTCTGAAATACAAAATTAAAAGTAATGTACAAGTTGAACAACACTCAGATTCACCAAATTATTTGTTTTTAAAAGCATAACTAACTGTTCTATTTAAAGCAGAAGGGTAACAGATGGTCTAATTGCAAAAAATGAAATTTTTCGAAAAAATATGCAGAACTTTTGTGTTGACCACCTCAGAATGGTTAATAATATGCGATTCAGACAGAGATTGAGCCGAAATTATAAGAGAGATAGCCGAATTTAGGGAGAATCCAAACCCAAATTCAACCCCGTCACAGATGCAGTTGATTTTATTTTTTAACTGTTACGCATGCGCATACAGCGCGGACCAAGATTCAAACGAGATTCATACTTGAATTTCAATGTGACGTCATCACGTATGTTGTGACATCATTTAAGAAAGTCGCATGTCCTACGGTTTTTGACCTACTTTAGATATCGCTTCATGAATTTGGTATCAAATTGCGAAAAAATGAGTCGTTGCTTCAATAGTTTGTCGTAATCATAAAATCAGGTCATATAAAGCTTAAAAAGTGTACATTTCGTTTGTTTTTGACAAATTTTGGGTCCAAATCTGGGAAATAGTAGCTTTAACTCATAGGAGGGAGACAAACCGTCATAGAAGACTCGATGACCTATAAAGGACTGAGCTATGGATAAGGCGAGAAATCTCCCTAAAAGGCTCAAATGGAAAAGTCAATTTTCAAAACATGCAAATTGATAATTATTTCGAGCTGTATGGATAGATATATACCTAAATCATACGAAAACTGATTTTATACAACCAAAACGATTCGACATGTACAGATAACTCTTGGTTTCTGTACCTACCCCCAAAATTACATTTTCTTACCCCACCGGTATTCATTTAACCAGAATTACGTTTTCTATGATTTTATTAGCAATATTATTTCTGTTAATGTAAGGACGATTGGTGTTGAAATCACAAATCAGTTTTCGTTTTGTCCTTAATGCGCATCATTGAAATGAGTTTAAAGCGAAATCTTCCCGCCAAAAATATGGCATTTGCTATATGAACACTATTTTCAATATAAAAGTATGTTCCACCCCGTGACCCAGCAAAACTTTTTTACCAAGGAAGCCTATGTTCAAGTGACACAACATATGTCAATGGGAAGCTGGGTCAAGAGGGGGAACGATGTTCACCAGCCAAGGGAAGGATGGTGGGAAAGTTCGCTTTTAAAGTTGTTTCAATGATGCGCATGCACAAAACGGACAAAATCAAAGCTGCCATATGATGTCAACGCCATTTACCCTTGCATCTGTAGAAAATAAATTAGAAGTAAAACAAAAAGGAACTTCATTTTACGTCTATGAATACCAGTAGTGTATTAAAATGAAACCATTTAGGTGGGTACAAAAATCATGAATTATCTGCACCTATTTAACTTTTTAAATGGCATAAAATCGGTATTCATTTCATTTGTTTATCTACCTAACCATAAATCTTCATTTTGTTTATCAATTTGCAAGTTTTGAAAATTGACCCATCCAGCTGAGCCTTTTAGGGAGATTTCTCGTCACATTCATAGAGGTCCTTTCCCATTCAGGTAACACAATCAGATTGCTTATTTACAGGACAAATGAATTAAACAACAACTACCAAATGCAGTTAGCACATTTTGTCCTTTTGAACGTACACCTGTATGATAAAAGCGCTTTATAAATACAGTATTTTATAATAATAATGATAATAATAACAATAGCAAAAATACCACCAAATTTAGCGGAAAGATCGTCTACAAGGCCCCTGCCCTAAAATACATGATATATATTTTCAATAACCATTAATATATATCTACTCAATGCCAAATGGGCCGAGATAGTAATAAATTAATTTCAAAATAATATTTAAAATGTTAAATGATTATATTAGCCCTATCAGGTCATTAAAGCTAACATACCATTTGCCCATTCTATATCGCAGAGGAACTGGAATTTTGTCTCCTTTTCCTTCTTCAATGCAGCTGAAATAGAAAAAAAAACTGGTACTGCATATCTGTGGAAATTTTAAGTCGAGTGATATGGGTAACAGTAACTTTCATTTTTTATTCATATTGTTCAAATCATATTGTTCAAAGATGAATTGTTAGGGCCAGCCATTAAAGGAATTGGACACATTTTTAGCTTATTCCTTTATTTACAAATTAAACCAACTGAGACTTGGACGAAATGTCCAAGTTCTTATTGATAACTATAATATAACAAATATATGGACAGAAATAATTAGCCAGCAGTAACATGGACACAACTCTTAAGCCAATTATAACTTGGACACAATGTCCTACTCCTTCTTGGTTACTTGAATATACCTTATAAATGTATAAACAAAATCAGTAGCCAGCAGTGAAATGGACACACTGTCCAAGTTTTTCTTGGTTACCAGCGTTTTCAGACTATTTATTTTAATATGGAGACAAACTCTTAAGCCAGTTGTGACTTGGACACAATGTCCTACTCCTTCTTGGTTACTTGAATATACCTTATAAATGTATAGACAAAATCAGTAGCCAGCAGTGAAATGGACATATTGTCCAAGTTTTTCTTGGTTACTAGCAACATCAGACTATATATTTAAGGAATACAGATATAATTTAATTTTAAATTCATGGAGCTATGAACTTAAGTCTTATCACACTGTATGAATCCGTGAAGCGGTTCATACAGAAGTGTGATTCGACATTTTCTTATACCTCCATGAATTTAAAAACAATTTTCTTCATTTCTTAAAATTTAATATGTCCATGGGAATATAAATACAAGTAATTCAAGAAAAACGTGATATTTTGTACACGAACTAGATTGCACAGTAAAACCAAAGAAATAATACTGATGTCATTTAACAAAATTTCATTCATCAAGTTATGAATGAAAAATATTGCCAGATCAAAACGACGGAAATTAAATGAAGTCACTAAATATGAAATTATTTTAATATGAACTTGAAGACAAATTCTTTAGCTTGTTATGACTTGGACACAATGTCCTACTCATTCTTGGTTACTTGAATATACCTTATAAATATATAGACAAAATCAGTAGCCAGCAGTGAATTGGACATAGGTACTGTCCAAGTTTTTCTTGGTTACTAACATCTTCATACTATTTATTCTAATATACGTATACAAACTCTTAAGCCAGTTATGACTTGGACACAATGTCCTACTACTTCCTGGTTACTTGAATATACCTTATAAATATATAGACAAAATCAGTAGCCAGCAGTGAATTGGACATAGGTACTGTCCAAGTTTTTCTTGGTTACCAGCATTTTCAGACTTTTCATTTTAATATGGAGACAAAATCTTAAGCCAGTTATGACTTGGACACAATGTCCTAATCCTTCTTGGTTACTTGAATATACCTTATAACTATATAGACAAAATCAGTAGCCAGCAGTGAAATGGACACACTGTCCAAGTTTTTCTTGGTTACAAGCATCTTCATACTACTTATTTTAATATGTAGACAAATTCTTAAGCCAGTTATGACTTGGACACAATGTCCTACTACTTCTTGGTTACTTGAATATACCTTATAAGTACATAGACAAAATCAGTAGCCAGTGCTGTGAGCCGAGTATTTCATTGGATATAGTTGTTTTGTTTACAGGCCTATCTATGGACTGAGTTGTAGTATATTATAGCCATGTTATTAACTTATATACCATTATGAAGGTAACACCTTGAATTTTCTATTTCATGTTTCCAAAGCAGTTCTTATAATGTATCACAGGTAAAAAGAAAGAAAACGGGTAAATATAACGGGAAAACAATGACAACTTGTAAAACTTGTAAAACATTTGTTTACAACTGTAAATTCCATTTAGCTTAAAACAACCCTGGCGACTGCTAGACCTAGCGATCGACAAAGTCGCTCGCAGATAAAAATCAGTAGCCAGCAGTGAAAAGGACTTTATAATAAATGTCCAAGTTTTTCTTGGTTACTAGCATCTTCTAACCTTTTCTTAAATTGAAGACAAATTCTTAAGCCAACTATGACTTGGACACAATGTCCAACTTCTTCTTGGTTATTTGAATATATAGACAAAGTCAGTAACCAGCAGCGACATGGACATACCGGGTAATGTCCAAGTTTTTTCTTGATTACGAGCAGTTTTTTTATCTTTTTTAAAATTAAGACAAATTCTTAAGCCAACTATGACTTGGACACAATGTCCAACTTCTTCTTGGTTACTTGAATATACATATAGACACTAACAGTAACCAGCAGTTAAATGGACATAATGTCAAAGTTTATCTTGATAACTAACACTTTAACATTTTTTTTAAATGAAGCTAGCTAGCTATGACTTGGACATAATGTCCAAGCCTTGAAGGTTAAGAAGTTTTGTAAGGTACAGAAAAAATAATTTACAATTACAGCCTTGTCAATGCGTAGGGCATGATTTAAAATAAGAGCAGGATCAACTCCCGACTTATATACCTGAGCATCTTAATTTCAATGTCTATGTATAGATTAACGAAATTATTTCAACTCATGGTGTATTATAATTCTTGTTCTGTCGTGTTTTCAAAATGAACCCTCATTGGAAAGTCTGATCTTACCCAAATTAAAAGAACACAACAACAAAACATAAATTATAAATCCGTCTCATAAATATTTGTACATTTCCTCGCTTTGTTTGACTTTTATTTTGCCAAATAAAAAATAGTTGTGTTCAGGGTTTCACTCTGAAAAATTTTAGGTAGGGTAGGTAGGCATTTTTTTTTGTTTTATCCTTTGTTTTGGTGAATGATCAGTGTCGGATCCAGGGGGGGGGGGGGGGGGGGGGGGGGGGGGGGGGGGGGGGGAGGGGTCGAACGAACCCCCCTCCGTAGCCTGATTATTTCATTTTCATGCAGAATTTCAGTCAAAATTGTGCAACACTAGAAAAACGAACCCCCCTATTTGCATATAATCTGAACCCCCCTCATAGTTGTAGTTATACTTGAGTATTATAAAGAAACAAAAAAGAAAATGGAAATAACAGTGTTTCATTTTGAAATCTGAAGTAGGTTTGAAACAATGAGTCCCAGCCCAAGACAGCGAGTTCCCAACTTTATTTTACAAGTATTGCAGGGAATAAACTGACAGACAAAGGATGTTGGTAGAAAGCGTATAAATCATGCCCAACCCTAAGTTTGGGGACAATTGTATAATGCTATAAAAATGGGGAATATCTAACATCTAAGTTATTGCATTTACCCCTTCCTTAACTTGGAAGTTGTTATAATAGAAGTGGTAAGTTAGTAAGTTTTGACATTTGGGTCTACACATTTGATTGTGAAAACTGAAATATTTTGAGATTCACCCAAATAGATAGGTTTTAGTTTGCACAGTAGGAGACAATAATTAGCTTATCACATGTAAATTGTAAAAAAAGTGTGACTCAAGACAATCAAAATGGCCCTAGCAATCCTTGTATCCTTGCTTACAGACAATTTCTAGCCATGATATTCAGGACGCATCTGAGAAAATCCTGTCAGCAACAATTTTTCAACCCTAATTTTGCTTTTGGTCTTCGATTTTATTTATTATTTTCTAAATCGCTCGCCGTTTTTACTGGCTCGGAGAGAGAAGTATGTCTACTTTCGTTTTGAAAAAACGCTCCGCGGAGATTCTTCAATTTCATAGGTAGTTAACAGCCTGACTTAAATCAAATTAGTTTTTTTTACAACACCATAAGCATCCGATTGTTTCAATTTTCTGATAAAGTTTCGATAAATATCCAACCTGTGTCTCAAAAACTTACCGAGTTGACCGAGTTGAAAATTATTGTGAGGTCAAGGTCAACCGCTGTACACAATGAAGGAATAACGCCGAGTAATCCAATTAACCGTTTCCGGTCGCGGAGTTATACGAACAAAGGATTTTTTTAGTCAGAGAAAACAAATCTCATATCTAACGGTTGGCGAGCCTATCTATCTATATATTCTGCCTAACTCCCCTTTCGGGTATTACTGGCAGGAGCCTGAAGTTAAGAGTTATTGATCTCCCATGAACGAATTGCATTCGCGATTTCTCGTAATTTTCCGGCAGGGTCACGATTACAACCGAGTACAGAATTCTATTTTTAGCGCATGGAATTTCCCTTCCAGTTCGCAAAAGGACATCCCCAATTTTTTTTCTTGGGACTGACGAAAAAACTTTAGGGTCGGCGGTATTTTCTAGAATAGAATTCAGATATAAAAAAATCTCATAAGCAAAAAATAAGAGATGAATGGGTTAATGAGAAAGAGCGGAGAAGTGAGAAAGTAGGATAGTTCATTACCGGGCGATCAACAATAATATTGACATCGCGAAAACCCATTAGATCTACATGGCTTTACTGACGATCAACTTTCAGAGAATAAATCAGCTTTCTCTACAAAATAACCAATTATTTATCTGAAATAAATCACTTAACTATGTTTTGGAAATAAATGTTTGGACAACAAGTAAATGATACAGATAATACTTACAGTTTAAAATCCACTCAACATCGGTTCACGGGTCTTCGGTCCATGTGTACTTGGTTCACTCGGTAACTTCGGAGTACTCGGCATTTATCGATACAGTAAAAACTGATCTGATTGGCTGAGGAGCCTGGTATATTAAATGCAAGTAGCTGATTGGTTGTTAAACTGCGCGAATTTTTTCTTCATTCAAATGGGCAGTCCGAAGTCCATAATGAATAATTGGACAAAATGAGTGTCCAAACGTGTATTGGCTTCCAACGTGGGTTAAGCCAATATCTCTTGGACTGTACTTCCTACCGAGTTGTACTGTTGGGTATAGCCAATAATAACAAAAGTAGCCAACAAAAGCACAATGAACATAAACTGAAGCCAATAAATGCTCTCCTGTAAACCCGGACACACTGACGGACACATGGACGGACGGACAGCGTGGCGACTATATGCTCCCCCGAAAGCGGAAAAAGGAAAATGCGAATGTAATGTGAATGCCAATCATTGAGATTGAAAGGTTCTGTTTCTACAGCTATAAAAATACAAGAGGCCCAGAGGGCCTTATCGGTCACCTGAATCAAATGAGCAGACACAGTTAAGGAAAATGTTAAAAGTTAACTAATAGCGCACCCCCCAGCACCACCGTTTCTTGACAGTTTTTTTTTCTCTTGTACAAACTTATTTAAAGACTCAAATACCAAATGTGAATTCAATCCAACAATAGAACATTTCTTAATATGTACCCTATTTACCCCTTTTGGCCCCTTTTGGGGCCTCAAAGGGAGATAACTCCATGATTTGTATAAATCTGAAGCGGCTTCCCAATGGGATGCTTCCTGCCAAGTTTGGTAGAAATCTGTCTCAAAAAAATGTAGAAAATGTTCAAAGTTTAGTAATAATGCGAACCCCTCCCATCCCCGATCCCCAGCACGACCATTTATTGACAGATTTTTTCTCTTGTACAAACTTTGTAGTCCTTGCCCTAAAGACTTTAACTTCCAAATGTGTATTCAATGCAACAGCCGGTTCATGAGAAGAAGATTTTTTAAGATGTACCCTATTAACCCCCTTTTTGGCCCTTTATGGGACCTCAAAGGGAGATAACTCCATGATTTGTACAAAATCTGAAGCGGCTTTCTATTTTAGGATGCTTCCTGCCAAGTTTGGTTGAAATCCGTCCAATGGTTCTTAATAAGAAGTCGAAAATGTTAAGTTAACTAATAACGCGACCCCCCTCACATCCCCCATCCCCAGCACGGCCATTTCTGGACGGATTTTTTTCTCTTGTACAAACTTTGTTGTCCTTACCCTAAAGACTCTAAATACCAAATGTGAATCCAATCCAACAGCCGGTTCATGAGAAGAAGATTTTTTAAGATGTACCCTATTTAACCTCTTTTAGGCCCCTTATGGGGCCCCAAAGGGAGATAACTCCACGATTTGTACAAATCTGAAGCGGCTTCCCATGGGGATGCTCCCTGCCAAGTTTGGTTGTAATCCGTCCAATGGTTCTCAAGAAGAAGTCAAAAATGTTAAGTTAACTAATAACGCGACCCCCCCTCACATCCCCCATCCCCAGCACGGCCATTTCTGGACAGATTTTTTTCTCTTGTACAAACTTTGTTGTCCTTGCCCTAAAGACTCTAAATTCCAAATGTGAATCCAATCCAACAGCCGGTTCATGAGAAGAAGATTTTTTAAGATGTACCCTATTTAACCCCTTTTAGGCCCCTTATGTGGCCCCAAAGGGAGATAACTCCATGATTCATACAAATCTGAAGCGGCTTCCCATGGGGATGCTCCCTGCCAAATTTGGTTGTAATCCGTCCAGTGGTTCTCAAGAAGAAGTCGAAAATGTTAAAAGTTAACGGACGACGGACGACGACAGACAAAACACGGTCGCAATAGGTCACCATGACCTTCGGTCAGGTGACCTAATTAAGTAAAAAACTAGCTTTTGTTTACTTAATTTTTCTTTACTCTTTTTTTTTAATACCTTAAATGAATTGTATTAACATACAAAAAATCTAATATTCTTACCTAGAAAATTCCAATCAAACCAAAACATTTTTCATCTTGACAATATTTAAACATCCCCATTTCCAGTCTTTTTATCAATATTAAAATGGAATCTGAGCATGCAATGAGCTAAAACAATTCACTTGGAAAAACAATTCACTCCTGGTATTTTTTCTAGCGAGTGACACATAAAACAAGCTCCTAGGTGACTCAGATTTCCAGCAATCAACATCTTGTAAAACATAGCTTTTAAAGGAAAACCTTGTAACTGCAGCTTGTTTTAAGCTTCAGTTACATGGTTTGTGTTGAAAAGCAGTAACAAGCTCATCATTGTATTGCAAGGTTGTCACTGACAATTGGAACCACATTGAACCAATACTATTCGATATTTAATGAGCACCTGATGAAAACTTGATACTTAACTCTTTCCACTGGATATGACAAATTCTTAGAATGATCCAAAATGAGAGCTGGTATAGTTGACTAGAAATTAATGTTGAAAGGACAGTAGAAGTTATGTATTACACCAATTAACGAAAATATTGAAGGATAAGGAGAAAATGCTGATCATCAATATTTTCTGACCTTTTCTCCTTCAGAGACATCAAAATCAGGTCTTGTTCGAGCAAAGGTTTACTCCTTCCCAAGAGACAAAACATTAGACATTTGTCCTGATTGAAAAGAGTTGCATGACAAAATATAGATAAAGGGTTTATAAATAGACAACGACCTGTGAATGATCAAAGATCAGCGAATCTAAATTGACGGGGGAAGAGGGATTTTGAATTATTAAAATATGTGATTCTAACCCGTCTTCCTGTAATAAATCGACAAAGTACTATCTGGATACAGCTACTGAACTCACACGGCATCGCGGACAGCACACAGTACCTGTCATTGTTCGCTTTTATTCAGTGGAAAATAGGCACTCCTCCCTATTTATATGTATTGGAATATACCATAACCTTTCGTCGCAGCTCATGACTCGATGTCCAATTATAGCAAAGCCATAACTAATTTATTGAAATTGTCAATTGTATCATTTAACCCTTTCCCAAACGATAAGATTTTAGGATGGTCCAATTTGAAAGCAGTTGCAGACAACAAATTAAATGTGAATAAAGATAGAAGTTGTGTACAATATAGCATAGAAAATATTGAGACAAAAGGAGAAACTGCTGATTATTAGCAATTTCTTCTTTTGTCTCAATGTTTTCCCAAGCATTTTCTATTAGGGACGTCAAAACCAGGTCTTGTTTTGGAAAGGGTTAAAGAAATGAGAGAAAAGGAGACAGGGCTGTATTTTTGTCATCTAATTCTTGGCCACGAATTTTATACATGTAAAGAAATCTGATTCAAATTTCCATTGGCTTTAGAAATCATGACTGAAATTATCAACAAATGAAATCAATTTAAGGCGGAATGCTCCAGTTTCCTAATTTTTTCCCCAATAATAGAATTTATTTATATTTTGTATGTTGAAATTACATGTTATTACCAATTGAAAAATAAAATAACAAGAGTGCCATGGTCACAATATACGCCGCCACTTATTAAACTTGAGACAAAAAAAAAAATGACATTGACAAGGATTTATAAATATTCACTCAAAAACCTGTAAAAAGTTGTGTTCACCAAAAAGTTTTTATAAATATCCAGTCAAAAACCTGGAAGGAATTGCGTTCACGAGGCTGAAATATCATTAAGCCCCAGAGACTAAGATTGAAGGGGACATAACTCATAAAATCCTTACTTCATGCACATCTACCAATTAAGGTAATAACATCCACCAAGTTTCATTAGGATCCAGTCAGAATCTTAGGAGGAGTTGCGTTGACAAGGCTGCAATTCAATCAGCCCAAGAGACTAAGTTTTAAAGGGGCATAACTCTGGCAAAAATCAATGAACCATAAAATCCTTCCTTCGTGCACATCTACCAATTGAGGTGATAACATTGACCAAGTTTCATTAATATCCAGCCAGAAACTTAGGAGTTGCGTTGACAAGTCTGCAATTTCAATAAGCCCAAGAGACTAAGTTTTAAAGGGGCATAACTCTGGCAAAAATCAATGAACCATAAAATCCTTCCTTCATGCACATCTACCAATTGAGGTAATAACATTGACCAAGTTTCATTAAGATCCAACCAGAAACTTAGGACGAGTTGCGTTGACAAGGCTGCAATTTCAATAAGCCCCAGAGACTAAGTTTTTAAGGGGCATAACTCAGGCAAAAATCAACGAACCATAAAATCCTTCCTTCATGCACATCTACCAATTGAGGTGATAACATTGACCAAGTTTCAAGAAGATCCAGCCAGAAGCATAGGAGGAGTTGCGTTGACAAGAAAAGTAGACGGACGGACGGATGGACGGATGGACAGACGGAGAAGATGATGCCAATATACGTCCGCCTCCGGCGGCGTATAAAAATGGATGGTCAGCGATCTTGTTTGAATTTTATGGGCATTCGTATCACATACCCCTACACCGAAAAAATGCACAATTTCTTGTACCTGTCCAAGGTCACTAAAATGCTAATAAAATGCTGTATATTCATCGTTTAGTCACGAAAACGGATTTAAAGTAACGTCTTACATTTAATAAGAACAGAAAATGTGTGCTACTATAAACGCGTAAATGTATAAAACAGCATGCTAACGGGTTCGGTTAGATCAACAAAGCTGGGCTGTTTTATGTCAAAATTTGCATATTTTTGGAAATATTTCAAGTTCTACATAATAGAATTTGATTAAACTCCCTCAGTGTATTAAACACCCTGTCCTGGTAATAATTAAAAAAGAAAATATATAGGTCAGCACACTAATTAGTGAATTACAGCAATTTTTATCATCTGCACATGAATAAAATGACGCAAAACAGTGGTAACTGAATACACACTTACGACTGTCTTGCTCTAAATAATCGATTTGCATCTTGAGGCAATCAGTTTCGCATAATAAATACACTTTTACCTTCGAAAATGGTATATTGTAATGATGTGTTATATTATTGAAAATATGGTAGCGAAACATATTGGTACGAAACATTTAATTTACTACAGTAAAGACCGAGTGTTCCGAAAAACTGGAGCATTCCCCCTTAATTGTATTAACATTATATATTATGTTGAATTAACAATTACAGCAAAATCAAGCAGCCACAAATTTATCATTTTCTTGGTGTGTCACCACAAACGATGCAGCTTTCAAGTTTGGATAATGATCTGTTCTGACACAGGAAACAGGTCCAACTAAAAGCAATAAATTCTGCACGAAGCAATCTAAATTCTCACTGATGCTTAGAATGTAAGAAGGTAGAACCACCCAAATTCTTTTTCTACGAATGTTTTTTTCTCTTCTTTTTTTCTTTAATCTTTTATTCAAAATATATAAAATTTTGTTCTGAAGTGGAATCTGAATTGTATATGTATCACTAAGATAGAGGATAAATCTTACATGGAAACTGATGTACAGCCATTTTATTCTATCCAAAACCAATCTATTTGTAAATCTGAATGCAATTAATAGATAAATTGAAACTCAATCATTGACCCATTTAACATTGTTTTAATCTTAATCATTTAACCATACAAGAAAATAATACCTGTCAAATACAATGATATAAACTTTGATAATAACGATGTTCAAATTTAGAGATGACTTGATAAAAATCTTCATCATGTAAAGTAAGGACATGTTTAATTTACAAAATAGTTTTATACTATATATAATAAGCCAAGGATTTCAGTAGGATCTCTGTAGGATCTTCAAAATTACTTAGACATTCTCTGGTAAAAGTTTTATTTAAATAATGATGAATTGAATGAATGGATGGAGTTTTAAACTGCTAGTCATGTGGAAATGGGATCTCCATTTAATGTTTCATCAAGACTGGAGTGGCGAGAGTTGAACCTGCAACCCTCATGTTACTCGGGTCAAGCGTCCTTATCACTGCATCAAAAATAATTTACCAATAAGCAACATTGAACCCATGATTTATTTAGAACTCCTTCATAGAGCTTCAGACAAAGGGATGTAACTATTGTATTGGCAAATAAATGGGTACACTACTCTTGTCTCCCTTAGCAGATCAGCTTAGCATCATTATAACTGAGTATGGAATTGAATAAATTCATTTTCACCAATTGGCACAGATTTTGATAAGATTAGACCCCATATACCCATTCTTTGACCCCTGAAATTAAGCACAAATGATACAATTACTTTAATTTAGAACTAAGGAAAATAAATGTTTTATGGGAAAGGATTTAACGAGAGACTTGGAATGACATGATAATTGAGTAAGTCCAATATAATTACCCTGTAACAATCTTCCTGTCACAAGAGTGCTACAGAATGTAAACCCATTCCTACTGCAGACCATAAAATATATGTTTATTAGCATATATTTTGTGTAAAATATAGCACAGAAATCATTGAGGCAAAAGGAGACAAATGCTGATATTCAGCTATTGTCTAAATGTTTTCCCAAACCTGGCCAAGTGTCATGCATGCTCTTTCAGAAGGCAGAGCTGAGCCTAGTAATCGGCTCATTACATTTTAGATCGAGGTGAGACAGCTTATATGATTAGCAGAAAATAATTATATTCATTGTGTACATTTTTTTCAATTTCTAAATGTGTTCATGTGTTTTTCTCTTATTTTAACTGAAGTAAAAGAAGTAAACTTGTAAAATGACCTGTTAGCCAGCTTTAAGCCACATCCTGAAAGGAGAACGAGACATAGTAGAGGGAGGCCAAAACAAGATCATAATGTTTGGGAAAAGGCAATGTTCTACCAAGGCAGAAAAAAGTATGGGAAATGTCTAATCATGTAATGATCCCTCAAAAGTTGAAGAGATGAAGCTGAATATCAGCATTTCTTCTTTTGTCTCTCATTTTTTCTCAAAGTTTTCCCCAAGCTTTTTAATCAGGGATGTCGAAACCAGGTCTTGTTATGGAAAGAGTTAGGAACATTTAATTCTTTTATTGCACCAAGCCCAGAATTATAAAATCCTTTATTTCCAGAATCAATTCAAAGGACCATAAAGCTTCTCTGACATTTAGAAAAATATCAAAACTATTTTTTATATTTTCCCAATAAATGTCGTAACTTAGCAATATGATCCAGAGAATAAAAATTTCCGAACTTTCTAACAGATGCGCACATACTAAAGATTTTATGCAAAACTATTGAAAGTTCAATATATTGTCGCTTTTCAGCAACTAGAAAGACCTGAAGGTCTTGAGTCGCTCCACAGGCCTGAATTTCTTGTGGTTTACTATAAAAAAATTGACAAATTTATCTAATTGCTTAAACTTTATAATTATTACATTCTTATGGTTCTTAGAGCAGAAACAAAGTAAAATACAGCAATGTGGTCAAAGAAAAACTAGATTTCTCAAAACTTGTGGTTCTTAGAGCGAAATCAAAATAAAAAGAAGCAGGTCAAAGCAAAAAGAAGGTAAATAATTGACCAATATTTTGGGGATTTTTAGAGTGATGATAAAGTAGAAAACTGTAATTATGCCAAATTCAAGGGCACATAATTAAGTATGTGAGTTTATAATCAAGCTGAAAATTAAACTCGTGCAAGATCTTATGGTCAGCATCATTCTGTCCAAATTTTATCATTATTAGTCTATAATCGTGGCTGCAAAAGTGAAAAAAAGTGTCGAAAACTGAAATTTTGTCATTTTCAAGGGCACATAACTCAGATTGTAGCTATGCAATCATCCTGAAAATTACACAAAAGCAAGATCTTGTTGTCAACAAGATTCTGTCCAAATATCTTCTTGATTGGATTACAATTATGGTTGTTAGAGTGAAAACAAAGTCGAAAATGGCAATTTTGTCAAATTCAAGGGCACATAACTCAAGATGTAAAATTCCTATTAACCTGAAAATTACACCCAGGCAGGATATTATGCTGATATATATTCTGTCCAAGTTTTGTCTTGATTGGTAAATATTTGTAGATTTTAGAGTAAAAATAAAGTCAAAACCAGCTGTTTTTGACATTCAAGGGCAGATAACTCAGGTGATTCTGGTTCAATCCAAATTCTTTGAAGGAATCTGAGAGAGGGTCACCCAAGGATCATTCCTGTGAAGTTTGGTTGAAATCCATCCAGTAGTTTCTGAGAAGAAGATTTTTAAAGAAAAAGTTTACGGACGCATGCACGGACGCACGCACGCACTGACGCACGACGGACACATCGCCATGACAATAGCCCGCTGGCCTGAAAGGCCAGTGGAGCTAAAAACCTCAAAACTGCAGCTTAAAACATGCTACAATTTCAAGGTTTTCTTTGAAAAGCATCAATATGTTCAAATACACTTTCTCAAATACATGGGTGGTAAACGGAGAAACTAGCTCCAAAAAGAGTCAACAGTATTTTGTTGCTTTGTGACATCTGGCTTCTTCCGAGGTAGTTGCATAGAGCGAAAATATGTAGGTCACAAACACATTTTTATGCCCCAGTATCGAGAGATCGGGGGCATATTGTTTTACTCATGTCTATCTGTCTGTCTGTCCGTCGGTCCATCTGAAAACTTAACATTTTGCCATTTCTCCAAAAGTATTTGACAAACAAAACTGAAATTTGGAATGTAATTTCCTTTCAATGATATCTATCTGTTCCATGCAATATCACCTTCCTCAAGGTCATCTGGCAACAAAATACTGTTGACTCTTTTTGGAGCTAGTTTCTCCGTTTACCACCCATGGAATAAGCCCTGGTTTGACATATCCAACAGAAAGTGTTTGGGAAACATAGTAGCAAAAGAATAAAGCATTGATAATCATCATTTTCTCCTCTACCAAAATACTTAATTTATGCCCTTTATTTGCACAAAAATTCCATTTTTATCAACATTCAATTTGTCATCTATAACAGTTTTCAAATTGGAAGCGTCTAAATTTTTGCCATTGACACTTCAAGAACATGTGACTTGACATCTCTGCGTGATACTGGGAAGGCTTTGGAAAGCAATGAGGGGAAGAAGAAATTTCGGATGATCAGAAATCTTTTTCCCTCAATGCTTTCTTTCCTTACTTTAATGTTCAAATGAGAGGTTTTTCGTAACATTAATTGTCACCTGCAACAGATTTGAATTTCAGCTGATCCAAAATTTTGTTGTAAGGTTTAAGTTTAACCCCATTACCAGAGAGCAAAATTCTAGACTTGCCCAAATTCTAACTTGTTGCTGACGACAATTTCAAAAATCGAAAGTGTACATTTTCTGGCATTTCTGGATAGAAAACAATGTGGGAAATGAAGAAATTGCTTGTCTCAAGCAATTTCTTCATTTTCAACAAAGTTTTCCAAAGTCTTTTCTTGTGGGATCTCATAAAGCATCATCATGACATAGTGACGCAGGTTAACCCATTCCCACACGTCACATGAACACTTTTTGACATCCCACAGGCCCACAAGATAGTCATTGAAAAGCGTTGTGGATGAAGCAAATTCTTCATTTCCAAAATTTGGTAGTGCATCTGCCTCTCACTCGAGAGAGGTCCTGGGTTCGATACCCAGCCGCAGCAAATATCCTTTCTGACTTAAATGTCACCCACCAATGGTTTGATATCGTTAACCTATGTGGGCAAGCAGCTGGAGGCTCGGTTAGGGTGTTGTGGTAGTACTCAAACCAGAAGAATCCATGGTATAGGCGCTCCAGCCGCCGCAATATGACCATAGCAGTTGAAAACCGTGTAAAACCCAAATAAACCAATCATTTCCAAAAACGTTTTCTATCTAGATAGACAGTTGTTTCATTTACATAAAATTGTCCTCTGCAACATCTTTGAATTTGGACAAACCTAAAATTTTGCTATCTCGTAATGGATTAAGCTCCAAAATATTCGAGCATGACCTTGACCTTTATTCTAGCAATGTTATACAAGCTACAAATATATGAGCATCAATATTTTGTCATCATCGGGAAAGAAAATTTCGTAATCAATAGTACAGGAACCTAAACAAAGATTTTGTCTGAATGAATAACTACTGTGTTTCTGACAAATTCTATCGGTCCATTCCCATGTCAAAAATTCATTGACCATGGAATCTTCAACTTTAACCCGTTCCCATATAAGAAAATTTTGGTGTCTTCCAATTCGAAAGGTGTTGCAGACGACAATACCAAGTGCATGGCATTTTAAATCATTTGGTGTTTTTGTTCATCAAACATTGTGGAAAATGAAGAAATTGCTTGTGACAAGCAATTTTTTCATTTCCCACAATGTTTTCAAAAATCTTCTTCTTGGACTTGACTGTTATTTGAATATTATACAAGCGGCAATATTTTGTCAGAGAGATATTTTGATCAATAGCACAAGAAGCTAAACAGTGATTTTGAATAACAATGGAAATTTCTGGACAATTATCATTCCCATGTCAAGAGTCCATTGACCATGAAATTGTCAACTTTAAGGATCTAGCCTTGAGTTCACCATCAACAATTTTATAGAGGAAGGCTTAAATATGGAGAAAAATATTTTGATCAATAATTCAAGAACCTAAACAGTGATTTCGTCTGCATGAATAAGAATGGTAGTTTTTGGCCAAGTATCGTTGATACAGCCGCTTCCGTGGCCTAGTGGTTAGGGCGTCCGCCTTGGAAGCGGGAGGTCGAAGGTTCGAATCCTGGTGGAAGCCGGCCTGATGCGACCGGTTGGTGAGCCGCCAGCTAGTTAAACAAATGGTTACCGTAGACCCATCTCTGCCAGACGCCCGGCATCATGAGTGGGGAATCGGGAGGTACTGACATCGCGCACGTTATTGCGACCAGTCGTGAAAAATCCGGACCATCAATGAAAGCTGTGCTGGTAAAAGAAACATATTTAATTGCGAGTCGTTTTCTTGTTAGAAACGGTTTCTGTATACATGCACCTATCTGTATACAGTTTTACATCGACCTGAAACACCCACAAGTCCTGAATTTCGGTTAAAATTTAATGGAAAAGACACCCATTTTAAGGCGTGACGTGTAACATAAAAAATCAAAGAATTTGATTACTCCAGGCAAAACTTATATTTGTGGCGTAAAAACTTATTTCAAAATATCATTTTACTTTTGTTTATCATATTGTCTTTGATTAGACAGGTTTATTATAAAATACAAGCAAATAATAAAGTCAGTATAATGAAAAATAAAGCTCGCATTGGCGCGTGACGTGAGCCATTTTCTGGAATTTTACATTAAAATGCGATTTTTCACTGTTTTTGAGATAAATACAGTCGTATTATTTCCATTCAAACTTCTTGCACAGTTAAGTTCAACATAAGGACAATAGATGTATGAAATATGAGCGCTCTATTACGCCGTTTTTATGTCTTAATTAGAATTCTCCCAGGTAAAACAGAAATGTCCACCCCCTGCGATTTTTCGAACAAAAATGTTTTAGTGCGCTTTTCGACATTAATATTTTGTAATCCGTCAAATTCTGAACATTGATATTTGAATACAAGTTAGTTCATTACAATATCTTTAAAATGGTGTAGCATGTAGATGCGTATCGACAATATAGGAGAAACGCCAGAATTTTTCCCAGGTAAAACAGAAATGTCCACCCCCTTAAATTTACGTCAAAATGGACGTTGAACGTCGACGCTAAAGCGGTTGATTCTTTATGTTTTGGGAAAAAAATATCTGAAAAAATGGGAGAATCTAAAACAAACACAAATGTCATCGGTTATGATCAAATGTAAAGTTGTTTGCTTTCTGTCGCCGACTAAAATGTTAAAAAAAAATAAGAAAAAATGATGTTAAGTTTCTTCGCGTGTCTCTTTCAAATTGTTCCTACATGATTACATGAATCACAAAAATTTCGCTATATATGACAAGGCCTGTGTTTCATATTTCCACCTCCAAAGATATTTTACAAGTAGACCCTAAGTGTTGTTTCATATACAAGTTTGATTAATTTTAAAGCTATAAGAGTTATCGTTCCTTTTCTTTATTTTTAAACCAAAATAAACGAATCAATATGATACAATGTTTACCACGCGTAATTCGCAAATAACACACAGACAACAGAAATCACAAAGACTTAAGACTAATTCCCTCTTTGTTGAAAGATCTGATTTTTTATGTTGCGAAAGAGTAGATCTAATTGCAAAACATGTTTTAAACAGATTTGTTTTGGAAACTTATATATTAATAAAATCAAATACCGCCCGCGTTTTGAATATTGAGGGAATACACGAATGCCATGAACAAGTATTCACAAACAATGTCATGGTTTTAATTCTAAAACACAAACCATGATCCATAAAATAATTCATTTTTTTTTTATTCAATTATACTCGGTTTTAGAAATGAATTAATAAACGACACTGATTGACTTTCCCCACAATATAAGGAAAAAGAAAACGTGGATAACAAAGAAATGTTCGTTGCGCGCAACGTTTACGTGCAACGTTTTTTATATATTTTGACGTTACATAAATTGGTCGCAATACCGTGCGCGACGTCACTGCATATTGAGAAAGAGTGTCTCATAAGCCAAAACTGGCTGGCCCTTTAAATAGGGGTGACATTATAATAAACAAACCTTTTACAGCATGATCTGTTATATTATCATTGAACCAGCATTTTCTTCTTTTGCTTCAATTTTTTCCGTGATATATGGCATACAAACAATATCTTTATTAAGATCTAGTTTTACATTTTCAGACACTTTAAAATCAAACCAGTTCTTCGGAAAGTTACAAAGTTAACCCTTTCCCAAACAGCAAAATTTTAGGGTGTTCCATTTCGGAAGATGCTGCTGACGACAAAATGAATGTTGAAAAAGATTAGATTTGTGTACAATATAGCCCAGAAAATATTGAGGCAAAAGGAGAAAATGCTGATTATCAGCATTTTCTCATTTTGTCTTAATGTTTTCCCAAGCATTTTCTATTTGGGACATCAAAACCCGGTCTTGTTTGGGAAAGGGTTAAATAGTAAACTGGGCACTAATCAATTGACCCCACCTACATAAGGAGAAACTAAAGCAAGGATTCTTGTACCAATTTCTTACAGTATTAATTACTAGATGGCTAATAATTGTGGGCGATGAACATTGTGCAAACATTAGGTTACAGAAAATGGTAATGAAAACCATTAAATTAAGTAATGGAACCCATTAAATACAACAGAAAAAAGAGACCTGTGTTTGAACAACTTGGATAAAAGATTTAGTAAATAGACAATTTTTACCTTTAAAAGCTTTGAGAAACGCTTCGTACAATTGATTTTCTCTCTCTAACAATGCATCTTTCTTTTTATTATCATGATATATGCAGCCACTTGTAGTTGTTTTCTATGCTTATAAAATGTTCGGAACATAATTCTGCACTTCACAACAAGCACAAAGACATGCCTTTTGTATTCCAGAGCAAAAGATATCAACATGGGATAAAGACTTTATTTCCATATTGCATGCCCTATAATACATTTATCACATTATCAAATCTATATGCAAATGTATTCAAACCTGGAACTAGACAAAGATTTCCACTTTAGTTTACATGAAAGTATGGTATAACTACCAAAACAATTGAATAAGTGTGACTGCAAATCAAATTGTTGCTAAGCCAAATAATTGACTACTACCCCTGACACACTGCATGTCTTAAAAGCGACTTAAATTAAAGCCTCTCTTACAACCTGTCGTGCGTCTTTTTAAATCGTACGTTTTTAAACTCTGCAAAATCGCACAATTTATAAAGACGCACGACGGGTTGTAAGAGCGCCTAAAGAATTGTCCGGTCAATTCTTTGCTGCGTGCAGTCTGCGTCGTGGTTGCGTCCACTAAAATCATATGTTGCACATGCCTGCATCGCAGGACTAAACGTACGTTTTAGACGCAGACCGCACGCAGACCGCACATACAACCGGTTGTAAGAGAGGCTTAAGGTATTAACGCAGTTCTGTTATCTAGATTTGCATGTCTGCAGTCAACTTATTGCATGATAAAATGAAACTTACCGGCAATGCATTAATCTATGTGCATTATAGACAAACAACACAAAAAGACAACATACAGAAAATAAGAGAAAAAGAACAACTATCTAGATCTAGGGAAGCGTCAAAAAGATAAGTCTAATTATTATTTCTCTCTAGGGTGTTAAAAGATGATATATCCATGTCAGGCCAATTTAACCCATTACCAGACAACAAAACTTTAGACCGGTCCAATTTCAAAGATGTTGCAGTCGACTATTACAAATGAACATAATATTGCATTTTTGGTCTTTCCAACTGGAAAACATTGTTGGAAATGAAGAAATTGCTTGTCACAAGCAATTTCTTCATTTACCACAATGATGTCCAAAGCTAATATCTTGTCGGGTGTCAAAAGGCTTCACTATGTGGGAGTGGGTAACCTTTTCTAAAACAGCAACATTTTGGACTTTTCAAAATGTAGTTGTTGTAGACCAAAGATAGATGTTGTAAAGATAGGATTTGTATACAATATAACACAGAAAATATTGAGGCAAAAGAAGAAAATACTGATTACCAGCATTTTCTCCTTTTGTCTCAATGTATTATGGAGTCTTATCTATAGGAGATGTTGCTGTCTTGTTTGGGAAAGCCCTAAAACAAACAGGCATTCTGGACTCAGGGGTGCATGGAACTCAACAACCAGTAAAATTGTACAAATTAATATTATGTGAAATTAAACAAAATCAATCTGATTGGTTGAGACACAAGTCTCGTCCAATCAGATGGCTTGTATGATGTTTAGAATTAGGAAAACTGATTAAGAATTTTTGGTGGATACAACCCAAAATCTTGATCTAAAGAACCTAAGTAAGCAGTTATAGTGCATGATAATTCCAGATAAGCAAGACAAGGATTAAGGATTTGTTTGTTGAAAACAAAATGGTGTTAAAATCTATAAAGACACTATAATATAGTAATTAATATACTAACAAGCTAGAGTCAATAACCATACAGTTACAACAAAGTCACACCACAAGATCTGATCTTACCATTACGAACGTCAATACGAATACTAGTCCCCGGCAGAAACAACTGAACGATAAGCCGTTTTCCATTGGGCCCGTTAGATTTCAAGCTATAAGCAAGGTCCTGACAGGCCTCAGCCACGGACAGCCAATTGGTTGTGTTAAGGGAGAAAGGGGTTCCTTTTCTCACAAAGCTAGTTTTGGAAGCATAACCAGTGAGAATAGGCCTTTCCATGCCAGGGTTGTGTTACGGCTTCATCTTATAAGGTCGTACAATATGTGGACTTGGATCAGATATATTTAGGAGCCGAACCGATTTATCAACCGCTACCCACTGGTTCTTTTATTCCTTTATTCCTGTAAATGATAAGATTGAACTGGTTAGTAAAGCAAGCATTAAGGATAACTTGTTAAGATAGCGCAGCTCTAATGAATCATGGTTGTTCAGTGGTGCCATGGTAATCACAAACCAGTCTAATATTTCCAGTCTAATTCTAAAATTACATTACAAACTATCTGATTGGCCGGGACATAATGTCCCGTCCAATCAGATGGCTTGTTATGTAATTTGAAATTGGAAAATAAATTTCCAGATGAGAAATTATAATTACCATTATTGATAGCTTTCACATAATCAAGCATCAAATTGTACTGCTCTGTTATGCTACAATCAATGATACATGTAAGCAACACAACAAAAAGCAACAATGCTATACCATTCTCAACAATTATCATAATGATGCACTAAAATTAACGCAGACAACTAAAGTTTTCATCATTGGCAAGGTCTGTTATTGTCTACCCAAATTAACCCGGGACAACTTAATTTTCGTGCGCTAAGTCCGTTAGTTGAGCGTCAGTTAACAAAACATTGCCGAAGTAGGGTCATTACATATGCAGATGTCCCGGGTTAATCTTGCTGGACAATAGCTGAGCATCTTTCGAAAACATTGTCATCACACAGTCAAGCAAATGTCCTGGATTATACCTCACGAAAAATGACCTGGCAGAGCTTCTCTATCGTTAAACATGGGCTGCTCTGCCAGGTCATTTATCATGAGGTGTAATTCTGATGCACTTTATCATAAACAGTATCAAACAAACCATAAAACAGTATCAAACAAAGCTTTTTGTCAAAACTGTGACTAAAGAAAGTGTACAAATTTCTTCCCTACATTGAAATGGTCTGGCAATAGCAATGAATTTTGTTCTTAAAATAGACTGACTTGAACCAAGCTGTAGTTACAAGTTTTCATAACAACATCCTCAAAATATTATCCATTTTTATTCACCTCACAGGGTGTGGCTAAGCAAAGAGGTTATTCGACGAGTTTACTTCTCGATATCTAGGTTGATATAAGAGAAAGCGTGCGGCACGAGCATGAACACATTTTGAAATTGAAAGAACGTTCTATTGTAAAATGAGTTGTTATAAAACCTCGTAACTACATCCTGATCCACGCTGTAGTTATAATGTTTTGCAATAATACCGACGATGTACCGCTAAGCGAGAAGGCTGTTTCTCCTCAAGCTTAAATGTAATGAACCGTTTACTAGGCTCCGCCCTATCTCCCGAAAAAAATCAGAATATACTATTGTTTGTGCGAAATTATGTCACAGTCAAACAGATAAAATCGTTCCCTATTTCAGACACAGAGTGATTAATAGCAGCTGACACAATCTAACAATCTGTTCCTGGTCATGTTTTATAAGTACCGAAGGACCCTTTCTTTCATCATTTTCCCAAACCAGCCTAATTTGAGACTTTTCTTATCTGAAAACTGCTTCGGACGACAAAATCGAGGTTAATAAGGATGGGATTTGTATGGAAGGTAGAACAGAAAACAAGGAGGCAAAAGGAGAAATTGCTGATTATCAGCAATTTCTACTTTTGCCTCAATGTTTTCTCATGTCATTTCTCCTACAAACGTCAAAGCCCTGTCTTGTTTTGGAAAGGGTTCAATAAATATTTATCTGGATACCATATGTATCACATCATAAAACATCTTTAACTTATAATAGAACAAATGCAAGAGAATCCAACTTAACCATCAAACAAACTAAAATAATGTATGTTTTTTTTCCAACAAAGGAACAGTATAAATATTATGCAACTGAGTATGTACCGAGAAAACATGCAATGACACATTTTGATGCTTCTTGGGAAAACACAGAGGCAAAAGATGAAACTGCTTATATTAGCAGCATCTTCTCCCTTGCTTCAATATTTTCTATTGCAACGCTCTACACAGAATCCTTTCTTTATAAACAACTTTAGTTATCTGTAGTAGCCTATAACCCTTTCCCAAACGACAACATTTTAGAGTGGTTCACTTCAAAAACTGCCACTAATGACAAAATTGAAGTTATTAAAGATAAAATTTGTGTGAAATATGGCATAGGAAATATTGAGACAAAAGGAGAAACTGCTGGTTACCAGCAGTTTCTTCTTTTGTTTCAATGTTTTCCCAAACCTTTTCTATTAGGGACGTCAAAACCAGGACTTGTTTGGGAAAGGGTTAAATAGGAAGAGTCATAAAACTTTGCATATATCACAATTGTGTGTTCTGATAACATTAACAATAGAGAAATAAAACCATGTCATTTCAAAATCTAAAATTTTTGGACAGGTAAAGTATTCCAGGAAATAAAGACTTGTTAGAAAGCCTTCAGGGCATACATTGTTACAATATGACACAATCAATTAAAAACTTTGACATTTTTTACATTCAATTATTCACAGTCCATCAAGCATAGACTCAACCGAGCGAAATTGACATTCCTTTGATAACAAGATGGGTTTGAGAAACACAAATACCCCCTCCCCCAATATGGCTGTTTTTCACAGTGGGTAACCCACGTGACATTTGGGAAGCATTCACACTGAAAATTCGTCCGCTTCAAAGTATGTTTTGTTTAATTTCTCAACTAATACTCTACGGATCGTGGTAACATAAAGTGCACCGAACGCGCAATTCAGTGGGCCATTCCCGGTGGTAACTCACTCTGCTCACAATCCAGTGATTTCTTCAAACATTCAAGTGAAAGTTTGTTTCGGTACAAAACAAAAGTAGGAAGAGTTTGCGTGCACCGAAAAAAACTTTCGCTCGAATGTTTGAAGAAACCATGGGATTCCGAGCAAAGTGAGTTACAAACGGGAATGGCCCTATCAAATGCGCGTACATCAAAATCCGTAGCGTATAAGCTGAGAAATTAAACAAAACATACCTTGAAGCAGGCATGTGAACGCTTCCAAAAAGTCATGTGGGTTACCCACCGTGAAAATAATGACCTTGATATTTGAACTTGACCTACATGAATGACCTTGATCTTAGAACTGACAAAACATCCATTGTTGACAGAGCTGCAGAATCTAAGAGGGGGTAATGGCTGTTAACCCTTTCCCAAACGACAAAATTTTAGAGTGATCCACTTCAAAAACTGTCAAAAAAGACAAAATGGATGTTATTAAAGATATGATTTTGTGACAAACAAAATACCAATTTAACCCTTTCCCAAACGACAAAGAGATAGGGCGATCCAATTCAAAACTACCAGGAATGACAAAATGGATATTTATTAAAGATAGGATTTGTGTAAAATATGGCACAGAAAATATTGAGACAAAAGGAGAAACTGCTGGTTATCTGCAGTTTCTTCTTTTGATTCAATGTTTTCCCATGCCTCTTCTATTTAGGGACGTCAAAACCAGCAGGTCTTGTTTGGGAAAGGGTTAATTAAAAGTACATTATTTTCTTTATTGTTCATCAAACCCTATATTGTGGTTACTCATTTGATTTGTTCAGGGGAGCTCCCCTGTGAAAAGTTCATTTAAGTTCAAGAACTGTTCTAAAATGTTAAATGGCACTTTTAGAACTGTTCTAGAACAGTTCTAGAAGTGTCATTAAATGTTCTAGAACATTCTAGAACAGTTCTAGAACTAGACATGCGTTCTGAACTTTTTCATGAACTTTTTCGCAAGTTTGAGTGAGTGATTCCAATGAGTACCAACAAAAAAGGCTTTGGATTAGAGATAACGAAATCTCCTTTATCTCCTTTATAATTAATGCAGCTCTGGTTGAGATATACATTGTATCAAGCTTTGCTAACACTTTTGGAACAAAATGTCAACATCTGACAAACACATGGATGGAAGGACAGATGGACATTGTAAAAAAACAATGATCGCCTCTGATCTTTTGATATGGGGTCAATAAAATATAGTTTGTTTGAAACTACAGAACGAGGTGTGTTTGTGAATCACCGTATCGGTATTTTTTCACATCTTGACCTTGACCTTATATCACAGAAAAGGTCTTTTCACAATGGCTACACGTAGGTTCTTAAGGATTTTTTCTTTTATCCCAACCTTCTCCTGAGCTTCTTCTTTTTCAAAAGTGTGCCAAAAAAGTGTCATCATTTAGGAAAGGGTTAAGAAAGCCTTACAAAAATATTACACCAATTAATCCATTCCAGACCTCAAAATTTAAGACTTGTCCGAACACAATATCAAGTGAATGAAATTCCACATTCTTTCTTGGTAGAAAACATTCAGGAACAAGAAGAGTTAATTATAATGCTTGCAACAAGAATTTTTTTCATTTCCCACATTGTTTTCCAAAGCCTTTACCTTGTTGGAGTGGCCTGTAGTCATTATGTGGGAAAGGGTTAAATCAAGCTGTTGTTACAAGATTTTTGAAGAAAAGAGAGAAATGCTTATCAGCAACAAGAACCACCCTACTTAATCCTTTCCTAAACCGCAAAGCGTAGTTGTAGGCTGTTCCAATCTAAAAGCTGATGCAAATGAAAACATGACTGCTGGAAAAGAAGGAAATTGTTCCCAAAATAGCACAGAAAATAGTGACACAATGTAAGGACGTCGCGCACGGTATTGCGTCACTTTTCAAAAAACGCTACCCTCCGCGATTCATAACTGAATATTGTAGGAATCGTTTTCGTTCTCTCAACTTTGTTATATATCAAAATAAGCGTAAAGCCTTGATATTTTTCAATGTCATACTCATTACAAGTTCTTATTTTGTATAAATTTGCTAGAAAGAATTTTTGTTCGTAAATTCGGCGAAAAAACGTGTGTAACATGTAACATAAATGTTCAAGAGTAACGGATATTTATTAGCAATTCTGTGATTAAGTAACCCCAAACACATGGAAAAATATATTTTGTGACAGTGGAAATGCTGTAGGATATTTTACCGATCGGAAATAAAATTTCTACGTCGATTACGCAAATTAGCCCAGTTTATTTACCAAAAATCGAAGTGTAACAATTAGAATTACGTCGCAGAAAAAATGACAATTTTGTTGAATATTTTGTTTATTTATGACTCTAATGCAACCAAACTTGATATAAAAAATACCATTTTTCTCTATTTCTATAATATATGGAAGAAAATCAGTTAGCATAATAAACGAAACAATTATTATATAAAATGCGTGTGGACAGAAATTGTTTAATGTCGTTGAAATCTATACTTTTTTACCATTTAGACTTTAAAAAATACAAGTTTTCTTATTCATACAAACATTTAATTTCAATATGGAAATACCGTTTTTTCTTGTTGATCATATCAAAATTTCGACGCAAAATAACGAAATGTATAAGAGAAATTCAATTTTTTTCTTGTGGACAGAAAATGTATAAACGTATACTTTATTTATTTGACGTAATCCTGAAATTATCTTATTGTGCGCATTCTTAGGTGAAAAAAGAACGAGTTAAAGTGGCGGAAAAGCTATAGAAAGACAAAAGATGGAAACAGTGGAGTATTTCTTAAAACGTGGTCCCGTCTTTATGAATCACTTTAGATTATAATTATAGAGCAGGGTTCTCCCCAGGAATTTTTGAAGCTGTAGTGCTACCAAGTCGCGAAACGTAGACGCTTTGTGCGTTTCCAAGAATACTTACACTTTTGCTACACAATGCCCTTGGGCATTGATCCTTCAAATTCAGGCACATAGTTAGAAAGAAGATATGAAAAATAATTCTAAAATACATATTCTTAACATTTATTTTACTTAACTGACATGATTTGTCTAGATTTAATATTGTCATCTGAAAAAGCATTAGTTGTACAATTTATGATTAATCAGGTAATACAGCTAATTACCTGTTAGACCCCATTAATTCAATCATTAATGATTTAATTCAATAATAACAATGGCAACACATGCTCACTGATATGCATGTCTCTTCAGGTAAGTTTATTTCAAAGTTAAATGAAAAAAAGATCAACAGGAATCTGACTTTAAACAATTGTGAAATTAATTAACACAATGTATATCAAGCAAAAACAATATTTCAGCCAAATTACAAAGTTTTTAAAAGACAGGTCCAAATCTTGAGGAGTTGCATACAATTCAGATGATTTAATGGAGTTGTGCAGTCAACTATCATCAGTGTTACCAAAAGCTTAAGGTTGAGAAAATCTATTTAGCAAATCCTTCCCATTTTCTCACACAGTCAAATAGATCTATGAAAAAGTTTTAGTCAACCAAATTAGATTTAGTGTTACAAAATTCAAAGTATTAAAACGTCAGAAGATGGGAAGCAGGGAGGGAAAAGGGGAAAATATTGATTATCAAAATGTCTATATTTTGATTATTTTCATATTTTTCAAAGTAATTTCTAATACAGACTCCCAAACTTGAGCTTTAGCAGCCCACAATGATAGACATGTGCAGTAGCGAACCCCCTCTATAGCCTGATTATTTCATTTTCATTAAGAAATTTAGTGAAAATTGTCAGGACCTCAAATTGTGTAATACTAGGAACAGGAACCCCCTAAATGTATTTTGATCCCACCCACGCGCCTTCACAGAAATCCCCGATCCGCCGCAGACGTGCATGCAAATAAGTCAATAAACAAGCATGCAATCTAGATGACCAAATTATCATTCTATCAATCGCCGCTGTAGCAAAAGCACAGGACAGGCTAGTCCTATTTATAAGCCCTGTCATATTTTTTAACTTTGTCATGATTGTCAAAGGACAGGCTTCGTCAATCAGGCAAAGAAAATGCTGATTACCAGAAATTTCTCCCCTCAAGTTTTCTGTTTGTTTTCTTTACAATCGGCAGCGTACGTTCTGATCTTAAAATTCAACCTTTGTGAAATGATTAGAAAAAATCACTCGCTAGTGACTATCAGGCCCGTAGAAACCAATTTAATATTCGGGAGGGGGCTCAAACCCCAGTGTCTCAATATTGGAGGGGGGTGGGGCTAAATAGGATTTTCCCATAATTTTAAGTATAAAATAATGAAAATCGAAATTTTTGGCCAACTGTTAGGGGCTTAGCCAACCTAGCCACCCCTACGGACCTGACTATAATAGAGAATGTAAACTATCTATAAGCCCTGACAAAGATTTTAGAGATAAGTGTTCCATCTCTCTGATTGGACCAGTCCAATATTTAGTAGTCTAAATTGAAATAAAGTTAAAAAAAAAACCATTGCCAACATAATGCAAGTGTAAAATATGATGTATTTACCTTGTCAGTATATTTTTCCTTTTATTTATTACAATGATAAATATACGAAGATTGGTGAATGTTCACTGAAGTTCTTTCAGGAAAGAGTTTTCTTTGTGTAATCAATTAGGAGAAAATCTGACCTACAACAACAGTGTGACGTGGAGTGACGTGGAGTGACGTCACACTATGTCTGGAATGTAGGACAAAATCCCCTTTGTTTCAATCACTCAATTTTGGGTTGTAAAATGTCTTATCTACTGGGGATTTATGATAAAGTTACATTTTTTTTAAATCCCGAGGATTGTTAATGATAAGGAGACTTAACCACTTGTGTTGTAAGTTTGTGTTTATTTTCGAAGATGAAGAAGGCAAAAGTAAAAGTGTGAATTTCTTAGTCAATGGATAAAAGCACTTTGAGGTAAACGATGCTCATTTCTTTGTTTGATTTACGATTTAATTAAACCTTGGACTTGTATTCTACGGACAAAGACAGTGAAGTGGGCTTTGTGAATAAATTAACATAATGAAGGAGAATTGCTATAGACTTGAACTGTAACACTAAAAGGGATAATTCCCGTGGCTGCATTTCAGTTTTGGGTTCGTCTAGACAGTTTTGAGACTTTGAAAATACCCGACCGATATTTTGTTATAACCAATGTTGATCTAGATTCTAATTTTTAATCAGAATTTAGAGATCTAGATCTTCATCTGTCCATTCTAGACTTGCCATTTTCGATTTATGCATGTTTTTTCGCCAAACCAAAATTTGTCAGTCTGCACATCATGTAGGCCTATATTAATTTTGTGTAGTCATGAAATATTAAGGTCTACCGACTCAATCACGTGTGATCCAACTTGATAGACGAAAAAATGAATGTCCAAAATTATGTCAGAAGAAGAGAAGCTACCGGAAAAAGGATTTTTAAAGTTTTACGTTCCAGAGGTCGCAAACAAATTGTTCTAGACTTACATTTAAAATGGTCATAGATCTAATTATCGACGAAATTATAAAATATCATACATTGATTTATAGAAACATCTACATCATAAATCTGCGGGTGGAAAAATACAATGTTTTGTTCAGCAAATTTCAACTTAAGTCTTTAATCGAGCGTCTACAGGCATTAAAACTCGTGTCTATAATAAGATCTGCGGAGTAAGGGTTATCATTACACCCGGGAACCAATATTACCACTTCTTAAACATTGGTTCCCTGCACCGCCTGGTTTACGCATGACTGCTTTCAGTGATAAACCTTATCAGTAAGTGGCACAAGTTACTGCAATTAACGAGTAGATAAGAAGATAATGACCACTTTTCTAAGTGGTAAGATTAAGGTGTATCGGGATTACAATTAAGCTGTATCGGCGGTTCAAAGCTGTATCGGCAGAAGGGCGTATCTCGTGAAGCCGTATCGGTCCCGATACGGCTTATGGCTCTGGGGAGAACGCTGTAGAGCGTAAACATTAAAAGCACAACACAACCGTCTACGCAAAAACTTATTGTTACGCAATTGACGTTCGCTAATTTGATGTTACATTTTAGTGCCGCAATACCGTGCGCGACATGAAGACATTGCTGATGATCACTATTTTCTTCTTTTACTTCAATGTTTTCCCATACCTTTTCTACCATGTGCAACAAAGCATTTTGTTTGTAATGAATGACCCTTTTCCAAAACTGCAAAAAATTGTTTTTGAAATAGGCTGAAGAAAACAAAATGGATCTTAATAAAGATAGGAACTGTTTATGAAAAAGAGCAGAAAACATTGAGACAAAAGGAGAACATGTTGATAAACAGTATTTTCTTTTCCTGCTTTAAAGTTTTTCCATGCCTTTTTCTTAAGTGATTCCAAAAACCAGGGCTAAAAATGTTTAGGAAGGGATAGAAAATGTTATCAAAGAAAAATAAATTCAGAAGTATTTTCTTCTACCATCACAACCCTTTCATACACAGTAAAGGTCCATCTTCAAAGTATCACTGAAAACAAAGTATTTGTTGCAAAAACAAATAAAACAAAATGATGTGGGAAAAGGAGAACATTGAGTATCAGCATTTCTTTCCTATTCGAAGAATGTTTGATTTTTCAAGAAAATCTGTGTGTCTGTCAGTTCATGAAAAGTCTATGTTTTGTTTCCACAAAAAAATGATTACATGACAGTGAGTATAGCTCAGAATAGATGGCCTTGCACAGCATCTCTGGCTAATAGCTAGGGATGCTCTGCCAGGTCAATTATTGTGAGCTATATTTTGATTTAATTATACTTACTTTTTATCTTGACAAACAGTTTATACATCTTTAGATGGAATATAATCCAAGTCCAAGGAATTTTTAATAATCCACAAAATTAATGAAAACACATTTTGCTTCCAAAGTCCAAAACAATTCATAATTTTCCACTAAATCGATCACCAGGCATTTATATCTAACATTCTACACAGTTCTAATGTTTCACCAACAGACATACCGTAATAATTCTAATAAACGCCCATATTCTAATAAACGCCCATCCCCCAAACCTCAGCTGAAAACATGCATATTTCAAGCACAATTTAAGCGAAATAGGGTGATTCTAATAAACGCCCATCCCCCGATTTTGGATTAAAATAATTTAAGCCATAAACAAACATCTTGTCCAATAGCTATAAAAGAGGATTTCTTGTCCTCCATTCTGTTTAAAACGAAAGAACTTCATCCAAAAATCGTATTTTGTAGTCCTTGTTACAAAACTTTGAAAACTTCTACTTAATTTACTTCAAGTCCATGAATTTACACTTGATTTGCATGTTTTGACTTTCAAAATTAGAATACCTCTAATAAACGCCCATCCCCAAGTTTTTTATTTTGCACTTTTCTAATAAACGCCCGGGCGTTTATTAGAATAATTACGGTACATCCACTTCTAGTATTTCAAAAAATTCATAATAAGTATATTTCACAAAATTATAATGCAAAAGGTATATCTTCATACTCTGAAGGATCCACTTCACATTTTACAGTATATTTTATGTACCTGTCACTCGATTAACCCTTTCCTAACCAGCAAAAAAGTGGACTGTTCTAATTCGAAAGATGCTGAAGATGACAAAAATTGATAGATGCTGATAAGGTAATACTTATGTACAATAAACCAAAGAAAATATTGAGACAAAAGAAGAAAATGCTGGTCAGCAGCATTTTCTTCTTTAGTCTCAATATTTTCCCAACCTTTCCCTAATATAGGGTGTCAAAGACAGGTTTTGATTGGGAAAGGGTTCAATTTTACACCATTCTATTTCATCACTGTCTGACAAGGTCAGGACGGCTTATAAGAACGACATTATCTGACAATTAAAATCCTCTAATTTGTGTGCTTATCAAACTGAAAGCATGGATTTCGGCACGTAAAACGTCTCTGTTAATCCCATCCATATCATTATGATTAATCCAAAAAACAACCAACAACTTGCACTGATTGTCAACAACTGACTATCGACTACCCTACAGCAAATGAATGATAAAATCTCGGTTTCTATTTTTCCTGCATACATTAAATTATCATAGCCTTCAAAATTTGCTAAAATTATGCAATCCTTTTTCCATCTTTGACAATTTTATACACTTTCACAGGATTTTATAGCTCACAATAAATGACCTTGCAGAGCATCTCTAGCTATAAGCTAGATGCTCTAGCAGGTCATTTATTGAAAGCTATCACTTGGAAGAAATTTATCACTTCATAAGTCTGAATGTATCTTAAATGTCACTAATACAGCATGGCTTCAAAACATCTGACAATTTTGCAGACAAACAGAATTTACTCCTTTTCTTCAATGTTTTTTTCATTAAAACAGCTGCTTTTGTCTGTGCTTTGATTTTGATTTTGGAAGAACCTAAAGTTTCGTAACATGATAGACAGCATCTATTATAAATAACATTGAAGATAATTACACCAACACACACTGAATTTTTGTCTAGAACTGGCAAAAAATCCCTTCTTGTGCAACCTAGGTATTTGGCTTTATTTCAAACTTGATTGGTTGAAAGCCAATTAGGAAGTTCAAACCACAGCTTGTATTGATATTGATGAAATGTTATTCTGTATGAAAATATTGTGTTATTGAAAATTCTGTTATGTTTACATATTTTCATATTATCCTATATGCTCAGCTAAGCATGAAAGTCATCCAATGTCCTACATTATAAAATAGGACATAACATTATATTCTTTTTCTTTATTAGTGAAGTTGAATGCTCCATTAACTTTAATACGAGGGTTGTTTGATAAATTCGCGGAATTATTCTGTAATTCAAAATTGTGATTGAATATCAAAATTAAATTTGTTTCGTGATAAATCTTAACTATTCGTTATAGAGTAGGGCGCTATGTAACGAAATTGGCTCCCGTGTGCTTTTGATGATACAGGGTGCCAACATGCATTTTTGTAATCTCATATGTTCCTGTTATCGATATCCGTTTCTTGACATTTCGGGAGAGGCGGTGTTTTCCCAGAATTCGGCCATTTCCAGGTTGCTTAAATACGTCACAAATTCAATGCAAACATTCTAGTTGATATATCTCCTACATTTATGAACGGATTTGGATCAAAATTTCACAGAATGTTCCTAGTTACCTGATCATGTACATTCTGTTAATGTTTTATCATTTTATGCTGCGTCATGGCAAAATAGGACTTGATGCAAAAACGTTCTTTGACATAATTCCTTAGAAATTCTTCCGCGGATTTTGAAAATGAATACGAAAAGTGTTTCTATCCGCATGATTATGTGTATATTGTCACGTGTTTTTGTCATTTAATGCTGCATCATAGAAAAATGGGACTCAATTGAAAAAGCTGGCGTATTGATCCGTTTCTCCCCGCCACCACTACTTGTGTTTTAATGTAATAGAAATAACAACATTGTGACATGTTGTGGTAAAGAATAGAGAAAAGAAAGAATAATCAACAGCAATATCCGATACTCCACTAAGTCGCATATGAAAAGTTTGCAAAACCGACATGTAGCACGAGTATGGATAATCGATTGATTCCAGGGGACATCTCTCAACCTTGTGTAAATGCTTTATGAATAAACGTATTTTATTCAAAATTTCGAGTCGATATCATGAAAATAAAGAGAGATATTGAGAAATAGAATTTGTATACTTTCTTTTGTCTCTCAGTATATACATGTAAACCTATATAATCTATTAGGCTTCAGAGGCAAAATTTCAGCAACTTCATTGATGTCATAGCAATTACCATGTTACCATGTTGGATGGCTTTATTGCAAAGATACTTCACACAAATGAAACACAGTTTTGATGAACGATGACAAAGGCTTCTCTCAATTTGTACAGGTCATCTGTCAAATTTATAGTAGCCCAAGTACAAAACAAGCTTTCTGAGCTCAAAGAGGACAGGGGACAGTTTGCATGGCTACTGATAATTGCGAATTCTCGGAAGGAAATCAGCCTAGAAATTGGCCTCAGTGATTATGAACTTTCAGTCGTCCCAAGAGCACTGTTTGACGCTGATGGTTCGCTTCATCGTCGTTCGAACAAGTCTCAGTTGATGACGATTCTGAAAGAGAGGGTTACCTCTGATCACTTCGAGCCTGTATTTGGTCCTAGGAAAAGGGAAGTTGCGGTAATAGACGCGATGAACTTAGTGCAGGCACTTCATAAACCCGAAAGCATCAAAACAGGTTTACAATTGGGCGACCATTTTGTATCTGTACTAGAGTCAACGTATGAAGGCTATTCTGAAGTGCATCTGATCTTCGATCGCTATGATCGACCATCTTCTTTGAAAACAGCAACACGCCTGAAACGACTTGGCAAGAAACAAGCGGTATCGTATCACATTACAGAAAGTACACCGCTCGAAAATGTGTCGATGGCAACTCTTCTCTCCTCGTCTTCTACTAAAGAGGAGCTCACTGTTTACCTAGCAGAGGTCATCACAAAACTCAAAGAAAGCATACCGTAACATTGTACGTTCAACGAAAGGACCGTGTTTGTTTCAGGAAATGGCGAGACAAAATGCATTGTACGTTTGACAGCAGTAATTGATGCCGTAGGAAATAACGCAGCTAAAGCTTTACCAGCCGCGCCTGCCTTTTCGGGCGCTGATAACACAGGGTCCTTCACTAGACAGGTGAAAAATCTGTTTTGGAAGTCATTTGAACAGGCAAACACCAATGTTATAGATGCTGTTAAAGCTATCTCTGCGGGGCATTTCATAACTGGAATAACATTAGCGTCTCTCGAAACGTTTGTCTGCCAGTTGTATCAGCCTGGAACAGAGATCACAGAACTGGGAGCTCCTCGATGGTGGCTATTTCATAGGAAGCAATACGAATCTGAGCAATTGCCACCTACAAACGCAGCATTTGATGAATCTGTTAAGCGCGCGGCGTTCCAGTGCATAATTTGGAACTTTGACGTGGTCCCTTGTCCTCCCATTCCAGATCCTGAAATCTTTGGTTGGACAAAGGATCGGGATGTATACCAGCCGGTTATAACGACGTTGTTGCCAGCACTACTGGCACTTCTTGAACTGGTAAAGTGTGGTTGCACAAAATTTAAATGTAGATCAAGAAAGTTCAAGTGCACACCAATCAACCTGGATTGCACTGAATTGTGCGCGTGTAGATCAGATGAGTCTATTTGTCAAAACAGAGCAGATGCCGCCAATTAATTTCGCTCATTTTTATACGTCCGAAGGGTCGTATTACGAGGGGTGATCCAAAAGTTCGTAAACTGGGTTAATAAAACTTCAGGAGTGTTTACTATCAAAACAAAAGTCGTACAGTTTTTGAATGTGACATCTGTACAATAAATGTGGAAAATTTCATTTGTGTACATATAACAGTTATTGTTCAGTGATAAATTTTAGACACACACCATGCGCGGGGCGGGGGAGCAAGAACGTCAAAAAGCGACGTCAATTTAACGCGAGTATGAAACCTTCTATTCAAAGTGCTTATTTACTATCACACAATCCTGTGTCCGAGGTATAAATGTGCTGAAAGTGTTATCATACAATTTTAGAATCGAAATGATGAATGTTTCTCTGCCTGGGTGTTTTAAGATCGATATACTATCAAAGCGGAGCCTATCACTGTGTACTAAAGTTCTGACATCGTGAACCGGGTTGGGGCCCTTTGCAGAATCATCTTGACATTCATTTTCCTCTTTTGAAGTCCGAGTCTTGGGTGTCACATAAGCATAATTTCTCTACAGCACCATATTCTTGTTCTCTTCAACCTTTTATATGTTTGCGTTGGTGTATGATCAAGATCGTGACATAATTTTATAATTGACCAACATTCGAATTTCGTTGTTGACGTCATATTGCCTTTCACTAATTTGTTCTATCTTATAAAAATGTGGTGTCTTCATAACAACTTTTACATCAACGTATGCAACTTGGTGTCACTACGTAAAACTAGCGTAATAACAATTTTCACAAAAAAATTCCCGCAGAAATTTAAGAAAATTTGATTAATTTAACGTTCGTGTATCATTTTTTGTTGCTCCCCCGCCAAGGCGTACACACGTTACTATGGTAACGCAGTTTACGGCCGCTATAACTTTTTTGTTATATTTTAATTTTTTATGCCGTCTATAGATAATGAACTACGTTATTACCAAATTATATACTGATCAAGCATGTGATAAGGAAGTTATGGGTCCATTTTACGAATTTTTGGACCACCCCTCGTATGTTAAGACCCCGGTCGTCCGTCCGTCCGTAGGCAATTTCTTGTGTGCGCAACTCCTACAGTTCTCATTGGAATTTGATCAAACTTGCCACAATGATTCTCCATGGTGTCTAGTTGTGCACACCGCTTACGGAATTCAGATATCTTTTTTCGTTCTTGAATTATCTGCCCTTGAATTGAAATAAAAAATGGCCAATTTTACTGACAAGCCCCTCTCGGGCGTATATGCGCCGCTCTGCGAAGCTCTTGTTAGGATTAGGTGATATAACTTATATTGAATTTTATCTAATTTTATCCTGTTTTTATATTCTTTTACGTCGTTTTATATGTTTTAAAAGAGTTTAATCATTCTACACAGTTTAGTAGCCTTTCATAAATAGGTGTAAAAGATGTAATTGGCATACTTGCAATAACGTCAAAATTGGGAATCTAAGCAATTGTTTATATAAACAAACTGTAAGCTTCCTATATTTCTCAGAAATGTTTACGTATACACGTTTCGATACTACATACTAGACCATAAATACCGGTATATCAATTTCAAAGGGTGGGCAAACAAGAAAGGGCAAAATATACCAACGTCATCTACAATTTTAATGATTTTATCCTACCTATCCCTATCTACTTGTGTACATTAAATGTTTTCTGTGGTTAAAATATTTGCTTTAGATCGGACAGTATTGAATGAAATTAATTACTATGCGTATTCTTTGAAAACTATACTAAAGTGATGTCACCGGTTTTCAATAACGTTTATTTTGCGTACTCACGGTGGCATAAAAATCATTTTTAATATTTTTTACAATTGTTCAATGAGTGATTTTAAACATGATCTGTTTATATACCAAAAATACGTACGTCTGCTTGTTTTATTAACAACGTTTGAATTGGGTCGTGACGTCAGAAATGGCGTTTAAGGTTAAACGCAGTGCACAAAATACGTTTTTCTACTTCAAAATAAATCCATTTTGAAGAACTGAAAGTATATCCATCAAACTTTTTATCATTTTCGTCTTTTATTTTTCAAAAATCCCTTTTCCGGACGTCATTTTTAACGTGACGTCTCAAAAATCTCCCGCGAGAACACGGATGTCAAGATGTTGTTTCTCCACCTTCGGTGTATGGACTTCGTAATGGACAATGTTGGCAAGCTGTATCATCAAAAGCACACGGAATTACATAGCGCCCTACTCTATTAGTAAGAATGCAAAATATCATTATCATACGCTTACAAATAATTTCTACAGATACCATTGAATAGGGTCATGTCTTGCCAGTCGCCTTTGCCAGAGCGTCACGTAACGTCACGCCGCCGTAATTGACGTCAGGTCTGTGAAAATCAGAACTGAACGACCCATTGACTCTTTCGATATAGTCTCCAGCAGCTCAGCTTTAAAATTCCTGTGTAAGCGGTTTAACTCTGATTAAATGTTTCCTTAACTCAGTCACTGATGAATGATAAATGACACGATAAACTTCTAGCGATTTTCTTTAGTTCGTCGGAAGTTTCGATATGCTGGACAATGAATTGTGATATTAGTTCCGTACTGTTTAGGGATGGAGTGTGCCTAGAGTATTACGTACATATAAATTTTTCTTTCTTTGTTTCGGGATCATAGTAACAAAACCGCATTTCGCTAGTCGTTTCAATTTTATCCAAGGAATTGTCGCAACCAGAGTAATACCGCATTAGAAAATCACAAGAAGAGTTAGAAGACTGAACATGATTCTGCTGGTCGACGTCTCGTAGAAAACGAAAAGCCAAACTACCGGAAACCTTTGACATGCTTATTCATCTCCTGTAAAAGTACGATAAACGACTTAAATAATTCGAAAGAGACATCTTCACAGCAACAAACAGTACAGTCAAGCACATATCCGCCCTGACAAGCTGTCCTTCATAAGCACCTGTACTCTGACTGATTGAATGGTTTGGTCTACCTGGACACTCATCATCATGTACTGATGTTTTGTCTGTCTTTAAGCGTCCGTACCACTTAAATGCAAATGCGTTTCCACATATCCACAAATTCATCGACTTTCCCATTTCTCTCAATGTATTCTGTAGGCGATAACTCTAACCAAACACAAAACATCACGACGGCGCGCTATCAGGTTATAAGATGACGTCAGTTTTCTTCGACGATTTACTTACGACATGATCTTGAAAACGCTGTGTACATGTCAACTTTTGAAATAAAAACGGCAAATTTTCAGAAAATTACTACATGGTTCATACAGGTAAATGCTGATCAAATACAAGGACTTTTTAAGGACTTTTCAAGCACATAAACTCATTTTCCAGGACCCTTTTAGCGCCAACACATGTCTTCTATTTGTCTCTCAAACACTATAAACGGTAATGTAGTTGAAAGAAAGTGCCATTTCAGCCTTGAATTAATCCTTTTTACTTACAAAACTTGGCAAAGTGGGGTCTTTACTTGCAGAAGCAACAGCTGAGGGTCAGGGAATCGTCAATCATGTCAATCCTACCCCTTACTTCAGGATTTTGAAGGAAGATGAAATGCCACCTTCCTTTCTTTAAATACAGGCATTTGCATAATTCTAGATTTTTTCTGCAGTATCAATAAGAAGCCATTCCACTAATTCAGTTTTCATTTGTCTTGATTTTTTTAAGTTTTGACAACTTACAAGGATTGGAAGTGATATTCATCTCTTTCCTGCAACATGCATCAGTATAATGCTTTGTACTTATCTTTAATTTCCTTAATCCTCATCAGTCCTCATGAAAATCACATTTCCATATTCTAAAGACTAGAATATCCGGAGCAATTAACAATTTTAGCACATGACAAAATTCACAAAATGACGACTATTAAATGGGCCCAGCTAAATGTGTGTGCTGTAAAGATATAGAATACTAACCGGGACCCAGCGTATTATAGTCATTGTTTCGCACCAACATGTTTTGCACCTTTTTTTTGGTCTTCATGGCGAGGCAAACATATTAGACTTATTTGTTATGTGTTTCTCGCATATTTTCATTGAAATCCTATTTGAATGTCAAAGGGGGTGTCTCACGAATAGGAAAAATAACATGGGAGTCTGCCCACGCTTGGAATTTAATGGAATTTGGCGTGAAGTTAGTACACTAGATAACGGTTCATATTCATGAAATGTTTCAAATCGCACATTCCAGAAAACAATTTTCTCGGAATTTTAAGTTTTCACCCTGAAAAAATAGGGTACCCTGATTAAAACAGTGTACAAGCGTTCTGGTTGTTAGTTTCATCGCGTAATTTATTCTAAAAATAATGCCCAGTAGTCCGTCATCCTCTATGAAACAAATATATATATAATAATGTACAAAAAAATGTTTTATATCAACTGATGTAAGGGGGTAACCCAAAAATTCATTGTTTTTAAATATTTCAAGCAAATTCTGTTCAAAAATTTTCTTTGTTCCAGTTTTTGTCAAGATTTGAAAATTATGTAAAAGTTGCGCACAAATATACTGATGATTATCGTGAAATATCGAGAAAAAATAAAACCGGTAAAATGTTGCTTTTGGAATTTCCCCCTGAATAGTGCACATTTCCAAGAATGGACAAAATTAAGATTTTTTGAAAATGACTTTTTTCAAATGTTTTGTTTACTTTTTCGGTTATTTTAGTTTACCTGGGGATAAATCAAGATGCAAGGCATTTTTTTGGTTATTTCTTGTCATCTGTCTGTGTGTGTATGTCTGTCTGTTGGCATTTTCTCAAAAATTCTTTTTTCTCCCAATCTAATATGTAAATCTTTTTGAAACTTGATGAAAAGTATCCTTGGGTTAAAGGAGTACAACTCTATGTATTAGAATTTCTTTTTGTCATAAACTTTTGTTGCTGTGGCAGCATAAAAGGGGAAACATTTCTTATGATAAAAATAAGCTCTTTTTGTAAAGTTTTACACAGCCATTAGGTTTTAAATTTTGTATGTAAGTTTGCTAAGGGGTAGACTTCAAAGTTGGTTAAAATATTTTTGTCCAGGGTCACATTAGATCTTGTCCCAGGTGTACCTACTTTACAAAAAAGAGAGGAAATTATCTAAAAAAAATCATTTTATATTATTCAAGTCAGCCGTGATTCATGAAAGCTAACAACAAGAGTTATTTATAGATCTTTTGAAACATGAGAAAGCAAATAAGACAAAGCACCGAATTCTCGGATGGCATTTGACAATCGTGCAAAAGTGAAAATATTGTTGTGATGCATAAGAAACAGATAATCCAGCTCCCATGTGACTTTTAAGGGCTATTGATGTCTAAACAACATGTTAATCATATGACATCATTGAAATGTGTATAAATTGTGTATCAATACAGGTTAAGCTATGGTCAAAAAAATAATTTGAGGAAATAATTGCACCCTGTTTTATCCCAATAGGGCCACGTTTTGAAATAAACAAGCACGTGTTTAACTGTGTAACTGAAAAGATATAATGCTGTAACAGTCTTTTACTGAATCATAGGGGGCCTTCCATATCATGTTAGTTCATTAGGGGCGCTTAGAGCAAAAATATTTGGTTATGTATTGGTTACCCGAAAGTGCACCTTTTGATGCTTTACCGTACCGGTTCTAAGCGTCTTTTCAATTTCATAACATTTTGCTTGACATTTATTGCATGTCATAGTCTCACTAAAAATGGTGCATAGACAATGTGACCAAATAGTAAAGAAAACTTGCAATGTGTATATGTATGCCTATCTTGGCTTCCATACATGTAATTTTGTAAATATAAGTAATATTTATATTAATTCTATGTTTTTTCCAATGAGTATTTTGGGCATGAATATTGCTGTAGGTTTGTACTGTATGCTACAGTTGATTTTACTGAATATAAAAATGTTTTTAGGAGCACAATCAATTTTTTACTGAATACAAGTTTTGGACCAAAACATCACCTTCATCAATAATATGTTTATATGACATTGTTACCGGTTTTGGATTTCTATATAATTTGGCTCAAAGTAAGAGGAAATATGTAGCATGTTTTTGTGATGATATGGAATCTTGACAAAGACTCCAACATACTTAACTTTGGAAATCAATTTTACTCTTTTCCAAAATTTTGCTGAAAAATATGCATTTTTTCATGATTAATTCAATAAAAAACATTCATAATAATTTCCTCAAATACCTTTTCTCTTCTAAAAATAATGCCCAGTAGTCTGTCATCCTCTATGAAACAAATATATATATAATAATGTACAAAAAAATGTTTTATATCAACTGATGTAAGGGGGTAACCCAAAAATTCATTGTTTTTAAATATTTCAAGCAAATTCTGTTCAAAAATTTTCTTTGTTCCAGTTTTTGTCAAGATTTGAAAATTATGTAAAAGTTGCGCACAAATATACTGATGATTATCGTGAAATATCGAGAAAAAATAAAACCGGTAAAATGTTGCTTTTGGAATTTCCCCCTGAATAGTGCACATTTCCAAGAATGGACAAAATTAAGATTTTTTGAAAATGACTTTTTTCAAATGTTTTGTTTACTTTTTCGGTTATTTTAGTTTACCTGGGGATAAATCAAGATGCAAGGCATTTTTTTGGTTATTTCTTGTCATCTGTCTGTGTGTGTATGTCTGTCTGTTGGCATTTTCTCAAAAATTCTTTTTTCTCCCAATCTAATATGTAAATCTTTTTGAAACTTGATGAAAAGTATCCTTGGGTTAAAGGAGTACAACTCTATGTATTAGAATTTCTTTTTGTCATAAACTTTTGTTGCTGTGGCAGCATAAAAGGGGAAACATTTCTTATGATAAAAATAAGCTCTTTTTGTAAAGTTTTACACAGCCATTAGGTTTTAAATTTTGTATGTAAGTTTGCTAAGGGGTAGACTTCAAAGTTGGTTAAAATATTTTTGTCCAGGGTCACATTAGATCTTGTCCCAGGTGTACCTACTTTACAAAAAAGAGAGGAAATTATCTAAAAAAAATCATTTTATATTATTCAAGTCAGCCGTGATTCATGAAAGCTAACAACAAGAGTTATTTATAGATCTTTTGAAACATGAGAAAGCAAATAAGACAAAGCACCGAATTCTCGGATGGCATTTGACAATCGTGCAAAAGTGAAAATACTGTTGTGATGCATAAGAAACAGATAATCCAGCTCCCATGTGACTTTTAAGGGCTATTGATGTCTAAACAACATGTTAATCATATGACATCATTGAAATGTGTATAAATTGTGTATCAATACAGGTTAAGCTATGGTCAAAAAAATAATTTGAGGAAATAATTGCACCCTGTTTTATCCCAATAGGGCCACGTTTTGAAATAAACAAGCACGTGTTTAACTGTGTAACTGAAAAGATATAATGCTGTAACAGTCTTTTACTGAATCATAGGGGGCCTTCCATATCATGTTAGTTCATTAGGGGCGCTTAGAGCAAAAATATTTGGTTATGTATTGGTTACCCGAAAGTGCACCTTTTGATGCTTTACCGTACCGGTTCTAAGCGTCTTTTCAATTTCATAACATTTTGCTTGACATTTATTGCATGTCATAGTCTCACTAAAAATGGTGCATAGACAATGTGACCAAATAGTAAAGAAAACTTGCAATGTGTATATGTATGCCTATCTTGGCTTCCATACATGTAATTTTGTAAATATAAGTAATATTTATATTAATTCTATGTTTTTTCCAATGAGTATTTTGGGCATGAATATTGCTGTAGGTTTGTACTGTATGCTACAGTTGATTTTACTGAATATAAAAATGTTTTTAGGAGCACAATCAATTTTTTACTGAATACAAGTTTTGGACCAAAACATCACCTTCATCAATAATATGTTTATATGACATTGTTACCGGTTTTGGATTTCTATATAATTTGGCTCAAAGTAAGAGGAAATATGTAGCATGTTTTTGTGATGATATGGAATCTTGACAAAGACTCCAACATACTTAACTTTGGAAATCAATTTTACTCTTTTCCAAAATTTTGCTGAAAAATATGCATTTTTTCATGATTAATTCAATAAAAAACATTCATAATAATTTCCTCAAATACCTTTTCTGGTATGAATGTAATGCCTTATGTGTCTCGGATCAAATTCAATTGACAGATCTTGGAAATACACAAAACTAAAGTTTTGCGACACATGAAAAAGGGGCCATGTTTCATGTCATAGTGGAAATAAGTCAAGGTGGCTTTTTGGAAGCCAGTTTGGATTATCTAAGAAACTAAATACATTTTCATAGCTTGTATATGGTCCTTTATCAATATGCAGAATTAAAAGAAAATTCATGCGTGGGCAGATTTGAGACACCCCCTTTAATGATCACCATGCAGATAGCTTAGGATTCAAGTACTTTTCAAGACTGGTGATTGATATTCCAGTGCTTTTCAAGGCAAAACTCTGTTTCAAAGACTTTTCAAGTTGACCCTTCATTTTCAAGCACTTTTCAAGGCTGTGCGAACCCTGTACTACACAATGTCAACCAAACACAAGCTTAAATTCCATGGTTCTGGCGCGCACGGTAATGGTGCACCAGCACGATTTTCATTTTCACAATTGTTTCAAAACTGACCAAAGGCAACGTCGCGTATTTGGGTTGCTATGGAGACCGAAAAAAGTGCATAAGAGTGGGTAAATTTTATTGTCGTTAAAGCCCCAAATGTATGACATGATTTTCTATACGTGTGTGTAATTTCATAATTTTTTAATTCAAAATAAAGAAATGAGAAACAAATTCCGCGAATTTATCAAACAACCCTCGTACATTGTTGATCATTTAATAAAAGTCATTGCCATTATTGACAAAACACACTAGATGTATAGCTCACAATAAATGACCTGGCAGAGCATCTCTAGGTAGAGATGCTCTGCCAGCTAGGTCACTTATTTTGAGCTATAACAAAGTTTTTGCTTACAAGCATTCCAATTACAAACAAGAGTGCCATGGTCACAATATACGCCGCCACTTATAAAACTTGAGACAAAAAAATGACATTGACAAGGATTTATAAATATTAACTGAAAAACCTGTAAAAAATTGTGTTCACAAAAAGGTTTTTATAAATATCCAGTGAAAAACCTGGAAGGAATTGCTTTAACGAGGCTGAAATATCATTAAGCCCCAGAGACTATTTTTAATAGATTGAAGGGGGCATAATTCAGGCAAAAATCAATGAACCATAAAATCCTTACTTCATGCACATCTACCAATTAAGGTAATAACATCCACCAAGTTTCATTAGGATCCAGTCAGAATCTTAGGAGGAGTTGCGTTGACAAGGCTGCAATTTCAATCAGCCCAAGAGACTAAGTTTTAAGAGGGCATAACTCTGGCGAAAATCAATGAACCATAAAATCCTTCCTACATACACATCTACTAATTGAGGTGATAACATTGACTAAGTGACATTAAGATCCAGCCAGAAACTTAGGAGGATTTGAGTTGACAAGGCTGCAATTTCAATAAGCCCCAGAGACTTAGATTGAAGGGGGCATAACTCTGGCAAAAATCAATGAACCATGAAATCCTTCCTTCATGCACATCTGCCAATTGAGGTGATAACATTGACCAAGTTTCATTAAGATCCAGCCAGAAACTAAGCATGCAATTTCAATAAGCCCCAGAGACTAAGTTTTAAGGGGGTATAACTCAGGCAAAAATCAATGAACCATAAAGTCCTTCCTTCATGCACATCTACCAATTGAGGTGATAACATTGACCAAGTTTCAAGAAGATCCAGCCAGAAACTTAGGAGGAGTTGCGTTGACAAGAAAAGTGGACGGACATACGGACGGATGGACGGACGGACGGACAGACAGAGAAGATGACGCCAATATACGTCCGCCTCCGGCGGCGTATAAAAAGCCTATCAGGAATCATTAAAGCAAAAGAACAGACTTCCCGAAATTTGTCAGTCCATCAGACATGTCAGACAATTTTTCAGTCGTACTGACATATTTTCAGCTCTGTGTCAGTCAGACTGTCTGACAGTCCTGCAGGGGCCTGTTTCATCAAAACATTTAAGTCACATTTGAGACTTACTGAAGTCTTAAAGATTGGTTAAAACAACAACAGCATAACACAGGTCTTGATAGATTGGTGATACGCATCTCTTGCCATAAATTTATCATAAGTCATTGGTAAGACAAAAATATGTCTTAAATGTTTTCATGAAAATGGCCCCAGGTGTCATTTCACTCATTTTGGGCCAAACCAACAACAAATTGATAATTTATAAAGGATTCCTTCTTTCCAACAAGGATTTCTTAGTGATCAATTGTTGATTTACTATTTCTGGCAACATTTGTTTTTGTTGTAATTGATTGGGTCCTTCGGACTGACACAGTTTCATACCTTAATAGTCAGACTGAATGACTGGTACTTTTCCTAAACTTTCGGAAAGTTTGTTTAATAAGAAAAAAGGATGTAATAAAGTCTAATGAAAGGATGGTTCGTTAGTTGCTTATATTTCAATTATTGGAATTCAATACAGTTTACAGCATTAACTGGATGAAATGCTCGTAAGTTATAATGCAAGGACAATGTAATATAGAAGTAACTAAACGTATATATACGATCTAATCCAACCCACCATATGATTAATGCTTACTAATTAATCACTAATCCACACAAGACCACTTAAAAAATGACCAAAGTAGATATAGTTGTATACACACAGAGAAATAGCATTAACATAGGAAATATTGAAGCAAAAGGAGAAAATACTGGAATTGAGCTAAGCCAAGACATTCAGACAAAACCAAATTCACACCCTTTCCAGTTTGAAAGCCTTTTTTCTTTAACCCTTTCCCAAACAAGACCTGGTTTTGACGTCCGTCATAAAATAGGCTTGGGAAAACATTGAAACAAAAGAAGAAACTGCTGATAACCAGCAGTTTCTCCTTTTGTCTCAATATTTTCTGGGTCATATTTTACACAAATCCTATCATTAATTACATCCATTTTGTCATTTGTGCCAGTTTTTTGAGTGGATCACCCTTAAATTTTGTCGTTCGGTAATGGGTTAAAATATCTTCCAATAATGTGCTTCAGTACTTATCATTGTTGAACAGTACATCAAACAGAGCCATTTTTATGATTAACCCATTCACACGTAATGGCGCCTTTCGACAGTCACACCCTACAAAATAATGGAAAACATTATGGAAAATGAAGAAATTGCTTGTCATAAGCAATTTCTTCATTTCCAACAATGCTTTCTACTAAGAACAAGGTGGAAAGTGTAACCATACAACCAAAATGAAAATTTTGTGTTGCACTATTTGTCTCAATATTTTATAAAATTGTAAAATTGGTGATTGTAAAATTAATTTGGAAAAGGAAATCATTTAAAATCTTTTGTATAATCAAATTATGAAAACATTGATAATAAACTTTAATTAATCTCATGTCTGCAAGCAAATAGCTGTAAGCTTAGATTTTATCGAAAGTGTTATACTTCCTGATTGGTATTTCCTGATTATAAAAGACTATTTGATTGTTGTTGAGAAAGTGCAAAATTTTGACAGCTACTATTGTAATAATGTCTTATGCTCTTAATTATCAGATTTCCAATATATTTGATTGTTAATTCTCACTGGCTAGAATTATTATCTTGTAATCTTACTGTCTATTGGCTAATTATGATTGTTAAATCTTAGGTATAAAACATAAAAATTCTAAGTTTTCTTTAGAATAGATTAGAAGTCCGTAGTTGAAATTTAGTTTGAAATTAAGTCAGTGAATTTAGAAATTGCATTTTAGAATATAAATTGTCAGTGCTTGTCAAAGTGTAATAATATTGCAATAATAATAATAATATAGTGTCCACCAAAAATAAAAGAAGATATGAAATGGAACGTTGAACTTGTGTCTTCATTATTGAACACGAACTCCACAGCAAAGCGAGTAAATTAAACAGCACCACTGTGGCAAATTGGACTTTCCCCATCCAACAACCGCATAGATCGAGTCACAACCCTCGGTCACAGATACCTAGTGATTGTATAACCATGGAAAAGGGGCCCGGGGATTTGGTACCCTTATTATATTGTCGATCGAATAATGCCATATTGAGACAGACAGGAAGCATCAGTTTAACAAGAGCAGAGGTTATTACCTTTGAGGTGAGTCACTTTTTTATCTTATTGTGTATTTAACCCTTTTCCAAACAAGGCCTGGTTTTGACGTCCGTATTACAGAAGGCTTGGGAAAACATTGAGACAAAAGAAGAAACTGCTGATAACCAGCAGTTTCTCCTTCTGCCTCAATATTTTCTTAGCTATATTGTACACAATTCCTTTCATTTTCAATGTCCATTTTGTCGTCTGCAGTAACTTTCAAATTAAACCGCCCTATAGTTTTGTCGTTTGGGAAAGGGTTAAAATATAGTACGATTATGACTACTTTTGCTCTAGACAAATTGTTTCTATATGTTTTGTATGAAAAGATTTTCCTACATTGTGCATTTCTTTGTTAATATATCACCAATGTATGCCGAGTCAAAAAAAGAAAGTGTGCACAAAAAAAAAACGGAATTTCTATCGTAAGCTTGAATATTGATAGTATAACATTGGTATCAAATTAAAGATAATTCAATTGCCTATAAGCAGGTGTCTTTTTAAATTGTGTGAAATGGATTTTTTCTTGTGTTTTCTTAAGATATTTGAGATAGGGGTCAATATCGAAATTCACAGACCTTGCTGACGAACATGAGGAGATTAAATAATGCACATTACTTGGGATTTCTGCTTCAATTTCTTTTGTGACATGTCTTTAATGAATGACGGCAAACATCTGTGGTCTCACTGATCGAAACCAACGTTTCATTTTGTCGTTTGGAATTTCATTGCGTTCATATTGCAAGACGTATTCCACGTCCTGCAAATTCTTTAACTGGGCCCTAAATTTTGCAAAACTCAGGCAGAAGAGATGTAATGTTTGGCCCTACACCACACTCATGACTTATACAGGCGTAACGTAAGATTTAGGCATCGTGATAATGTGATAAACACAAGGCCTAAAATCTCTTTTGAGCCGTCTGTCTGCCATTGTCAACTTCAAATGCCGCTAACATATGCTTGCTAAATACTGAATCGCCATAAATGGTGTAATTTTGAAACGTTGACGTAAGAGCGTCAACGTCATGTAACGATCTTGTCTAGTCATTCCTGCATTGGGGATATCAGACCCAAGCCTTTCAAAAATGTATCCGTTCTTTTGGAAACATGATTGCAAACGCCTCATTTCAGAACGATGACATTTGAAAGACAACAACATATTTTACAACGGTTCAAGACACTAGTAAAACGAACGTGTGAAATCTGTCATGTTTACTAAGACGTAGCATATTTGGCTATTCAGCATTTTGAAATTTTATGTTTGATTTAGCTTTTATACGCCTTGAATACAGATTTTAGACAATAAAGTTTATTATGAAACGTTTGTTTTGATAACCACATGCAAAAAGGTGATAACAGAGTTTGGTGATATGCCAGACAATTTAATCCACTAAAGTTGCTTCCAATGTCAATAGACATAAGAAAGTTGATAGCTTAACTCCCTGTAGAAGTTTGGTGAAGTTAATTGCTATGGTTACGTAGATATATGAAGTAGAAGTATGCACACTTTCTTTTTTGACTCAGTATAGTACAATATTTAAGAGCTATCTATTGTTTGACCAATTTTAACTGAGACTCACTGTTTTCCGTAAGCGTATTCCGGCATACATCAGAGTAATCGGTGGTTTCCGTGTGCTTAAATCCTGCGCTGTGAAAAACGATAACTTTATTTCCGCATGACATCATTGCAGAAAAGGGAAAGTCGCTAGACTTTCAGTGTCAGAGATCCAAGATCGATTACATCATTTTACCACTGAAACTTTTATTCAATTTTTTTCTTTTTTTCCCTAAGAATAAAATACCCAATTTTGTAATAAAACTACCCATTTCTTTTGTCACTGTAATATTCCGAAAAATGTCTTATTTCATTTTTAATATATCCTTATTACTTCTTTCAATATTAATTATCTTCCTTTGTATGTTTCTTTAATATTGACAATGTATTGACCTCTCACAGCTCCTTCCATATATATCCGAAAGACAGAGACCCTGCTGACTCAAGTTGCAATGATGGTAAGCGCAGAAAGGGATCTCGGTCCCCTCATCTGTCTAAAAAAAGGGTCAGCAAACACGATTTTAAATAAGAAAGTAGTATTTATCTGGATCTTACAGGTTTCAGCATTTCTTGAAAAGCTACTCAAAGTGAATACAAGAGAACTGACTGAGATTTACGAAATGTATGCCTGTATTTGAGTTAAACGAAAGAAATAGAAATAAGTGTTACGAAAATCTAATAGGCCAAAAGCTGCCACTGGGATTCGATCCACGGACATAAAGTACACAAGAGACTTGCCTTACGCACAAGGACACTTTTTCAGGGGAAAGTGTGGAGTGTATAAAATATAATTATACAGGCCATACTCCAGATGTTGAAAATGCGGAAAGAGCCGAAGATTGATGGAATATGCAAGGAGTCTCAGTTTAATCTGGTCAAGCAATACCAAATCTGTAATTATCACAATAAATTTGTCATACAATGACGTCCTGTATCAAAATCTGGTAAATAAGAGTTATTTAGGTACTATTGATAAAATTCAAAGTTTTTTTTTTCTGTTTCAGATACTTTCTGCTCTACAGTCCATTCTAGGTGAGGGTATGGTCCACTTCCAGACCTTAACAATACGGTTGAAGGATACGTCTCATCGTAATTACTATGGATATACCACATCGCCGTATTCTGAACCAGAAATTACAATATTTCTCAAAGATCAAATGGGAGAATTTCATATTTGCTCGACATTGATACATGAAATTGGACATGCCTTCACAAAGGAAAGAGGAAATGGGGGACACATAGTCAATTGGTATTTGGTGACAGCAAAGCTTATGGCAATAACTGAACAAATGTGTGACTTAAACATTCGGATAGAAATGGATGCAATATGTGTTCAATGGAGTGTGGGATAAATTTAATTGAAAAATAGATTAACAAAATAACTGTTATTGGGTGGGGGGAGGATGGGGGATGTTCTGAGATGTGACACACACCTTCCCGTGGTTCAGAACGTAAGTAGCCATCATTTTGGTGAAACCAAGAGAGTCACAATGTCCTTCTTGATAACCTTTGCAATTATACTAAATTTCCGAACATATCTCATCACGAATCGACGCATGTCCACATTCTTTTTTAATCATTTCTAGTTTGGATGTTGAAGGGATAACACATACTTTTGTGAGAGATCGTGTGTGTAACATATCAGCGAAAAGACTTGAAATGGATAAAAGATATTTATATTTATTTTGTTGTAACCATCTTGAGTTTTTTCCTAAAATTGCCATCAAATGTCTAAAAATAGAAATCATCTCGTATCTATTTTTAACAAAAAGGTAGGTCATTCAAAATGGCCGTTGTTCTAAAAATAGAAATAGCCTTGTATGCTAATGAGTTTCCATATAAGGTATCAATATGACGGCGATTATGTCATCTTTGTTTGCTCCCAAACCGACGCCTATGCTACTCAAAGGATTAACTCTTTCCCAAACGACAAAATTTTGGACAGTTCTATTTCAAAAACCAGCTATATTGAAGACAAAATGGATGTTCTTAAAGGAGAGATTTGTTAATGATATAGCACAGAAAATATTGAGGCAAAAGGAGAAAATGCTGATTATCAGCATTTTCTTCTTTTGCCTCAATGTTATCCCATACCTCTTCTATTAGGGACCTCAAATCCAGGCCTTGTTTAGGAAAGGGTTACATAATCAAATACTGCAACTTTTCCACAAAGTATGAAACACCAAGTCTGACACAAGCACTTAAGACACGGTACCACTTTAACAGCATTCTGACAAAACCAGCACCTAAGTCTAAAATATTGATAATGTGTATAGCTCACGATCAATGACCTGGCAGAGCATCTCCGGCGAAATAGCAAGAAGTGCTCTAGCTGCCAGGTCATTTATCAAGAACTAATATACCTCACGATAAATGACCTGGCAGAGCAGCCAACGCTAATCGAATGGAGTGCTCTGCCAGGTCAATTCTCGTCCGCTATACTATACATCATTGAATAGAAACAATTCATCATACCACTGGACCAATCCAATACATCAACATTTCAAGCTACAACAAAGGTCACAAAATATTGAGATCCCCATGAGCAAAATCTATCCTTTCACCACATAGTAATATAATCCCAAAAGAAGAAATTTTAGATCAATCAAATCTGAAAGCTACTGAAAAAAAACAGAATAGTTGTCAATAAAGTTACGATTTGTGTAAAATATAGCACGGAAAAGATTGAGACAAAAGGAGAAAATGCTGATCATCAGCATTTTCTTCTATTACCTCAATCTTTTCCTAAGCCTTTTCTATAAGGAACATCAAAAGCCTTTCTTGTTAGGAAAAGGGTTAACAAAATCATTTAGACACAAACCTCTCACAATAAGAACCTAAAATATTGATAAAGCCTACATCCTCTAACAGTCTCCAACTATTCTATCAGAAAACCACTGCAGCACTGTTCCAATCTAACCAATAAAACAAACATTTCTAGCTACAGAAAAGATCAATGGAACCAATTAATTGTCTGTTTTGGTGATTAACTAGGTCTTACACAAGATGTCTTAGATCAACTGAAGCTTGACTGACCTTTGGTAAAATAAGCATTGATTACACTTTCCACAAAATACGAAACGCGAAATCCTTACTGAGCCTCCAGCTGCTTGCCCACATAGGTTAATGATTATCAAACCATTGGTGAGTGATGATCATGTAAGAAAGGATATTTGCCGCTGCTGGGAATCAATCTTATAAACACAATTTACATGATAACACAAACCTCTCACAACATATAAGATCCTAAAATATTGATAAAGTGTACATCCTCTAACATACTTGATCTATTCTATCAGATAACCACTGCAGCACTGTTCCAATCTAACCAATAAAACAAACATTTCTAGCTACAGAAAAGGTCAATGGAACCAATTAATTGCCTGTTTTAGTGATTAACTAGGTCTTACACAAGATGTCTTAGATCCACTAAAACTTGATTGACCTTTGGTAAAATAAGCAGCAATTACACTTTCCACAAAATACATAACACCAAATCCGTACCGAGCCTCCAGCTGCTCGCCCACATAGGTTAATGATTATCAAACCATTGGTGGGTGACAATTGTGTCAGAAAGGATATTTGCCGCTGCTGGGAATCAATCTTATAAACACAATTTACATGACAACACAAATCTCTCACAATAAGAACCTAAAATATTGATAAAGCCTACATCCTCTAACAGACTCTATCTATTCTATCAGAAAACCACTGCAGCACTGTTCCAATCTAACCAATAAAACAAACATTTCTAGTTACAGAAAAGGTCAATGGAACCAATTAATTGTCTGTTTTGGTGATTAACTAGGTCTTCCACAAGATGTCTTAGATCCACTGAAGCTTGATTCTGTCTACTTTTGTCAAGATGAGTTTCTGGAGGAGGCATTATTGAACGAGATCTCCGAGCAATAAGAGCGGGGTAAAGATATTCTATCTTTATTTCAAATTCAAACCCTATGGTGTGGGTACTCATTTGAGTTTGAGTTTATTGGGGTTTTACGCCGTTTTCAACTACCAGGGTCATATCGCGGCGGCTGGAGCACCTACCCATGGATTCCTGTTGTTTCTCAAACCAGTACTACCACAACACCCTTACCGAGCCTCCAGCTGCTCGCCCACTTAGGTTAACGATTTCAAACCCATTGGTGGGTGACAATTTTGTCAGAAAGGGTATTAGCCGCGGCCGAGTATCGAACCGGGACCTCTCGAATGAGGGTCAGATGCGCTACCAACTGCGCTAAGGCCGCGGCCGGGTACTCATTTGAATCATCTCAATGAGACAATACCAATGAGTACCAACAACATATGGTTTGATGAACATTGAACAGTATCTCACACTTTGAAAAGCCATCAAGGCATCAACCTCTTATCTGTGGCTCTGAGGTTATACTGCTTCATCATGTGTTGGCTTATCCTATTAACCCTTTCCAAAACGACAAAATTTTAAGATGATCCACTTCAAAAACTGCCAAAAATTACAAAATGGATGATATTAAAGATAGAATTTGTGTAAAGTATGGCACAGAAAATATTGAGACAAAATGAGAAACTGCTGGTTATCAGCAGTTTCTTCTTTTTTTCTCGATGTTTTCCCAAGCCATTTCCATTAGGGACGTCAAAACCAGGTTTTGTTTGGGAAAGGGTTAAATGATTGATGCCTGCAACTGCCTAACAAAATGAATCTAAATGCAGACTATATATTAACATACTGATGTTCTTCCAGGTTTGGGTTTTTCAAGCCTTGTTTTTTCTTCTTTTGCCTCAATGTTTCCCAAGTTTTTACAATAGGAACATCAAATTCAAGGCCGGAATGTTCAATACATCAAAGTTGTTTTGCCACTTATCTATGTCTGGCTCACTCCACGAGATTGAACTTTATGATAAAATCTCAGAAAAACACCATCATGTTTCATACAACCTACATAAATATTGCGTGAATACAATGGTTAGACGGGCTAATCTATTTTCCATCCACCAGTCTAACATTATCAGTGCTCTCAATAAGGACCAATTTCAGGAAGTCTTGGACTTCCATGTCCAAATTTCAGGAATTTTTCCAGAAAATCAGGAATTTTTCAGCGCATTTTTGTGATTTCGAAGTTTTATGAAATAATGAAGGAAAAGAAGAAATAGTTAAATACAAACATATCTCTTCCTTTTTTCAATATGACTTATATTGTTTGCTCCAAGTTGCAACTCTTCTCCTTGTGGCAATCCAGTTCAAGCTTGACCAGTCTTAATTTGTCATCTTGGCAGTCTGATTTTAACCCTTTTATATAGTTACTTCATAATAACTGCAAGATATGACCTTAACCCATCACCACACAATGACTCTTTTTGACTCCCCACAAAATAATGACCATGGAAAACATGGTGGAAAATGAAGAAATTGCTTGTGACAAGCAATTTCTTCATTTTCCACTAAGTTTTTCATCCAAAAAGAACCAAAAATTGAAATTTTCATTTATCTGCAGGATCTTTCAATTTGGACCACCCTAAAATTCTTTTGTTTGGTAATGGGTTAAGATAATCATATGAAATGATGATATACATAGATTGGTGCATATTCACTGAATAGCTAATTGAGGAAAGGGTTTCTTTGTTATGAACTGGCGAGAATCTGACCTAAAAAAGTGTATGACGTGGCGTGACGTCACACAGGCTGTCTGGAATGTAGAACAAAATCCCAGTCAAATTTATGTACTAAAAATAGATCAACAGCTGATTAATCAATTACAGTTTTTAAATCTCGTGGATAGTTAAAGGTTGGAGTTAATTGAACAACCATTTTGTTTTAGAATTCGTGTTTATTTCTGACATTGTAGATGAAACAGGACAAAAGTACTGTGTGACTTTCTTTGTCAATGGATATAAAACACTTTGAGGGTAAATAATGCACATTTCTTTATTTGATTTAAATACGATTTTTGACATGGACTTAGGTTATACTGACAAACAAAGAATCTGCATAAATTAACATAATGAATGAGAATTTGTATATAGAACGTAGCCGACGATTTGTTTAGAAATTTGCGACTAGTAAAAATATTGGTGAATGAGAAAATATAAAGATCTACATTCAGTGCTTTCCTTCAATATTTTCGAAACTAGTTTTGTTGAAGTCAAATAAAAAGTTTATGAAATTCAAAATATACATATTGGCGCCCTCTGTGGCGAATTTGTTTGATAAAATTAGGCTATAGCTTCACGGCAAATTGTGCAAAGAAGTCTGTTTTTGGATTCATTAGTTTCAAGCCACGAAAACAGGGCAAACCATCTTTCTTGTACTGATTTGTGATACCGATTTTCAGATTTTGTTTTCTCAGGCGATTTGTGCGTTTTTTGGGGTTTTTTTTAGGTGATTTTGAAACAGACGGATGTTTCTGTTATGACAGCGACATCGTAGGATGAATTAGAAAAGAAACGAGATCTAGCCAAAATCAAAATGCACTGCATGATTCTTTCCAATGAGCGTCGATACCATAAATCATGGGGCTTAGAAAGTTTAGAATGAATTAATTGCAGTTACTCGTTTATTTCGTCTCCTTTAATCACAAATGTTTGGAAAATAACAACATTCCTCGATCTTTGATTGCATGCCTAATTAATCAAAATTGTCAATTAATGTGATGCACCTGTAGTATATTTAAAGACGGTTGATTACTTACCGAATTCATAACTGTCAAAGCAATTAAACGATTACGCTAATCATACATAATTGGATACACACTGGACTGATTACACCGGTATATGCCTTGTGTATTTGTCACTTCTAGTAGTCAGGACAAAATTCTGAAAAAGTCGCTTAGTTTTTAAGGTATAGGCATTTTGTGAAGAAAAGGGTTTGAGACCAGTTCTAAGGGTATTTGGGTATGCTGAATCCGAAAAACAATGTTGCCAAGCTGAAAAATGGCTCCTTCATCATCTAATTTGCATATTTTCAAAATGGCCGCCAAAACCTCAAATATGCAATAATAATGTTGTTAATTATCATTTTTCTGACATCTTTTGTTCCAATTATTGCAAATTTCTTGTTAACAGACTGAAACTAAATGATTTAATAGATAATTGAGAAAAAAAAAACATTCATTTTTTTTAAATTACCGTATAAATGGCACTAAACCTATTGAAACAATAATATTAATCTACATTTTATTTTCCCATGTGAAATGCAGTGAAATAATTCAAAGTATTGTTTGAAAATGTTATGGATTAAGGGTAAAGTTTTAAAGGAATATGACGAAGAAAACAAATTTGAACACAGGCCCTTTGACCATATATTTATGCTTTTATAAGCAAATTCCAAACACGTCACTTTAAAAACCATGTAAATAATTGTTCACATAATGTTGCAAAAATTATGATAAATCCTATCTACTATATTGAAATCATTATTTGTTTAAACTTGTTGCCAAGATATCCACAACAAATTCATAGAAATATAAATAAATGCGAAAAAAATTTGCAAAACATTTTACCGTATTCATTCTAATAAAGGATATTGTAGTTTTGGAACTTCCATTTTGTGGAAAATTCCTTTTTTGCATTTCCATATACACTCGTGATTCCAAACTGCTGAAGATACAGTTACTAAAAATCGTTTTAATTTACATTTTGACATCTTTAGAAATTAAATTATGTACACACACATTTTAGGTTACCAACTTAAGCACTGGACAATATCAAAAAGTACAATTATCTTAAATTTTAAAATTTTTTTAGATTACAAATTTAGTTGACTGTGACAAACCGTAGATGCACTATGGTATGTTGAACTTCAATTTTTCAGAAGAAAAACTAGTAGATCTTTTTTACACTATTTCAAAGCTGCAGCTTATTTGTCTACCAAGGATATAGAGAATACTAGAAACAGGATATAGTGACTAATATACTATATGATACAGATTTTCTAGTCAACAAATGCACTTTACATACACTTTAATGATTGAACGGGGTTGAATTGTCAGTAACATTACAGGGACTGATGTACATATGCATTATGTTTCTGACATGTTTCCCACAAGTAAAATACAATATCCAATCAAAGTCAATAGCTGCTTATCACACGCACATGTAAATTATAATGTAAGTGATTCACTCTTTGGTTACATACTTTTTGTAATACTTCAAAACGAATTTTGACACCCATGGGTAGGAACCCACAAGTCCTGAATAGATATTCTCTGTTGTTATTTATTGAACTGTCACAGTTTTATCCGCAACTGTTAGAACTATAAAATCTATTTAATAATAATAATGCGTAAATTATTGACAGTTTCATCGAGAGCCTCTATCATTGGTTGTGCACTGCCGAAGGAAAGACATATAGCATAATATGCATAAAAATCCCTTCTAGCTGTGTTCATGACATTAGGGCCATAGCATTTGTCACAAATTGTCATAAATATAAAATATGGTTTTCTTGTTGTATACCCCTATGCTTCCAAAGTTGACACTTATAACCCATTACCAGACGGTAAAAAAATAGGATGGTCCAAAATCAAAGATGTTGCAGACGAAAATTCAAAATGAATGAATTTGTAATTCATTCTGTCTTTTGGGTTAGAAAACATTGTGGGAAATGAAGACATTGCTTGTGACAAGCAATTTCTCCATTTCCCACAATGTTTTCCAAATCCATTTTCTGGTAGGGCGTCAAAAAGCGTCAGTGTATGGGAATGGGATAAGAATTGCATAGACAGGGGCATTGGTGTCTTCAATGCTCTACATTTCTTCACACAAGGAAACATTAACTTAAAGGCAAATAAGAAGGAAATGATTATGATAAGAGAAGTGGGTTTTTGCCCGATACTGCACAGAGACATTAATAACTTCATTATTATAGACATGAAAAAATCGAATTCCGATATTTCAATTTTGCTTTGTCATATAATATGTTTGCAGAATACAATCTGAAGCTTATGTTCAAGTATTAACCAATGCTCTGCAGATGTTAACACCAATTCCATCGGTTCCCATGTATGCATAATCTCAAATAGGATCACTACCCCTGTGAAATGTAATTCATAAAATAATGAACATATTATGAATCTTAAGAATGTTTCATACATTACTCATTATCACTTCTTTAACACACTTCATGAAGTTTTCTGCATGAAGTATAATGATAATTGCTTCATGAAGACATTATGAAGATATTAATGATTGACAAAATCCTTAAAACCTTCATGATGAATGCAAAAGATTTATTATGAAGTTTTCATTTAAAAAAAACCATGAATAATCCTGAAACTTGTTTATGATTTTTTTTCTGAATTTTTTCCACTGCAATTAAAACTGGTACTTCATAAAACATTCTTGTTTTGTTGTATTAAGAATAAATCATGAACTAATCATGAATTGAGAATGGATTGTGTACAGTTCATAAAATCTTCTTAAAACGTTCATGATCTCCCAGTCTAATTTATGTTCCAGTCTATGACATGACTGTGGTTTAGAAAATAATGGAGGGAATTTTGCTTGTCTGACTATTTGTCAAGAAATATGTTTTTGTTAAGAGTTATAATTAATATTTTTAGTTATAATCAAGTGATTAAGGAGCTCACTAAATGATAAAACCAAGGAAGGCAATGTAAGAAAGTGTTCTTTCGACTAAATTTAACAAATTTAAATGTTTATTTTTTTTACCATTCCCCACCCACATAATTATTCTATAAAATGGATATTATTATTTTGCTTCTATAAATAGGAATCATTGATTTCTAATGGCCTGTTACTTATTACAGTTCTGAAACTACCTGTTCTACAAAAAGTTTCTTAAGTTTTGTTCTGTCAGCAACATATTTGTACAAATTGTTTTTTAGTATTATTCATGACCTTGACGTGATTTTTTTTTTTTTCATTACTGCTTGGTTTAAGGATTTATTATGCATTTCCAACTTCATAAAAAATTCATTACTCTGTGTTAAGAGAAACCTGTATGTTTTTATGAAGTTTGTAAAGAAATATTATTCATGAATTCTTCATTGAAAAGAAGTGAACAGAAAATGGCCCATACTCATTGTTAACAGAAAAATCATGATTTCTTCTTAAGATCGTTTGCGTATTTTTCTTGCATGAAGTCTTCATGAATTATATGATTATTTATTCATGAAGACTTCATGCCTTTTTCTCAGAATGCAAAACTGCATGGTTTAAGGATATATTATGCATTTCCAACTTCATGAAAAATTCGTTTCTCTGTTTTTATGAAGATTTATGCAAAAGGGCCATTTTCTGTTCACTTCTTCTTCATGAAGATTTCATTTTTTCCGTTCTTGAATAGCTCATGAATATCTATTAAATACTTCATGAAGAATGACAAAGCATTTCACAGGGGTATCCCTCAATTTCCAGCTCCATCTGTTATGAAAGTTTATTGTCTTTGTGTGTATACTGATTAAAAATTGAATAGCTTAAAATCAGATATGTTACATGGAAAAACATTGTAATAACCTTTTTGGAAGCGAGTGTTAGGTATGTTTCATATTTTCATATGATATATCATGCTATTGTACCGAATACAAATATTCTGTTCAAAGTCTTTGATAATGCTGCACTTCGTTGCTGACTCAAGATTTGCAGAGTCCTTTAAATGCAGTCGGTTTATGATGCGCTTTTTGTATTCTAAAAATACAATAACCGACTTATCTACATGTATCAAAAACCTTTTGTTAGTTTACAACGCCTTCGTTATTTCTGATAAAGACAGCTGACTTGCATCTTCTATTCAAATGTTTCATTTTTAATACTTCTTGAGATCAGTGTAGTCGTCATTTATTTCATGCGTGTTTCTAGACAATTTTTCGATGTTCTTAGAGGGGCCAATGCTTGTATGTCAAACATAAAAGCAGGTAAAATATATTTTCAAGAAATATCATATAGATTGGTCATCCTGTCTGGGTAGATACTTATTGTATCATGAAAGTTTGCATCAATTTCATTTAGTCCTTTATATGAAGTTGGTATCTTACTTTACCTACCACATATTTAGTTTCTCGTTACATCTATAGGAAACTAATCTTTGATGGAAATCTTGGTACCAACGACATAATCCTTTTTCTGTCCAGAAAATATGATGTGCATACCACTTAGTAAACACTAATAGTCCCCATGTTATTCTGATGCCTGATATTTCTAGCATGACCCCTTTAAGCAAACAGAGAAATATCTTATCATCAGCGACAAAATAAATTTTGTACAAGATCATTGTGTGCTAGCACTTAACGTTATGTTATACGAAGGTAGCAATTTTACATTTTAAAATTCAACACACCCACGTCCTTTGGCATGCAACTCAATTTAAAAGCCGTATATAGGGTGTGTTTTCGGTTTTATTGGAATAAGTACGGTGCTTAGCTCTTATGACATTTTATTTTACCAAATCAATTCTGGTATAAATGAATTCAGATGATATTTTTCCATAATCCAAGTGGGATTACAGAGCTCATTTCGACCTAGTCATAAGTACCTAACATGTGTTAAAATATTTTAGCTTAGCATTTTTTTGGAATGACCCAAATTATTTTATGTAAGCTAAATCTAAAATGTCTAAGTTTTTTGTAAATCAAAAAGTATATATAAACTTCTAAAATGATAAAAGATGTGTGTTGTAACAGCGCTTTTTTAAATAAAAATTTAAAAAAATCAATGTGAAAGTGATAAATTTATATGTTTAAAAAGGTTTTATTGCCAGTGATACGGTAACAGATTATTAAGAATAGTGTCCACGTGGTTCTATTTACTTTTAAAATTATTTGCTCATTAGTTTTAAACAATTCATAGTATTATATCTCGACAATTTGGTTAAGATTATACCAAAAACTTTTATACTATATAGCGGATTTTATGAATTGGGCGGCCATTTTGAAAATATGCAAATTAGATGGTAAAAGAGCCATTTTTGATCCCCATTTACTTGGTAAACCATTTAGTTTCAGCCTGTAAACATGAAATTTGTGATATTTAGAACAAAACATGTCGAAAAAATGATAAATTACAACATTATTATTGCAAATTTGAGTTTTTTGGCGGCCATTTTGAAAATATGCAAATTAGATGATGAAGAAGCCATTTTTCAGCTTGGCAACATTGTTTTTCGGATTCAGCATACCCAAATACCCCTAGAACTGTTCTCAAACCCTTTTCTTCACAAAATGCCTTTAGGTGATAACTTTTCTAAATTCGTGCCCTGACTATAGGGACCATAAACGCCTCCCGGCAATTTTCTCGACACGCTTATCGGGTGCTTTAACTGGGTGATTATCGATTTTTACCCTTTACAATTTTTTTTACAGACGTCCGGGTTTAAATTTTTGGCAGTCAGCAAAATTTTTGGGACGTCTGCGAGACGCCCAACTTCAAAATTCCGGACGTTTTTTTCGCGAAAATCGGACGTAATATACGTCGACGTCCGCTTATTGAGAGCACTGCATTATTAAATCAATGTTTAACACTTTCCCAAACAAGTCCTGGTTTGGACATCCTTTTTGGAAAAGACTTCTGAAAACATCCAGGCAAAAGAAGAAAATGCTGATGAGCTATATAATTATGTACATGATCTATATCTGTTATCAACATCAACTTTGTCATCTGCGGGCAGCAGCTTTCAAATCAGGCAAACCTAAATAATTGTTGTCTGCCAAGAAGGATGGTATTTTCTATAAAGTTTTGTAGTCAGTATCGAAAAGAGATTGCATAAAACAACAGCTGCAGGCATAATAATAAATTAATATTTTGCTTGCTATGTTTTATTTGCATCAGATTTTATTATTTGATTGAATGGAAATTTTTGTTCAAACACTAACTTTATTAACAGCAATGTTGTATGGATCCTTTCCCAAAATAATGGATTTTTTTCCTACAGATCCAATTTGAATACTACTGCATAAATGGTAAAAAGGTATTTGATAAAAGACAGGATTTGTATACAGCGAAGATGATATTATTGAGACAAATGGAGAAAGTCCTGATTAATATTATTAGAATTTTCCAAAGCTGTTTCTATATAGTCACAAGCGGGGCTTATTCGGAAGGGGTTAATTACGGTAAAGTAAATTTGCAAAGACTGCTGTTTCACAATTGCTTCAGTTCATGAAGAAGTAATTACAGAAAGACATGGGTCTTGATCAGCCTGTGCATTATGCACAGGCTGATCTGGATCTATGTTGGTCTCGAATACAATAACAGCCCTTTTTCCAGGTTCTCTCACAAATTATGAAAATTTTATTCTGAACGATCTTTACACTTCTGTTCTAGTCAATATACTGTTCTGACCAAAGCTTAGGCAGTCAGTATCGACTAAGATCACTTAGATCAGCCTGCACATATGTGCAGTCTGATCTTAGCCTACACTGCCTGCTTTCTACCCCATTATTGTGGCAAAAACTTGAACTATTCTTATTGAAATGTCTATTAAATTGGTATTTTGTTTGAAACAAAATTTCAATTCAGAAGGACAAGGGTTAAAAGTCCTGAATGTAAGTTGCTAAATTGCTCAGCAGCTTGAATAAAGATGCTTACATCTGCAGAAAACAATCAATCAATACTGCTCATATATATTATGCTGTTTGTAGGGTTTCTTTTCTCTTAACCCTTTCCTAAACAAGAGGGCCATTGGCCCTGAAGCGCTCACCTGATATATAATAACTTTTTGTATACCAATTTTCAGGTTGATTGGACAAAAAATGTGACCTCTAGGGTGCACACAAGGTTTAGCTAAGATTTGACCTTGTGACCTAGAATTGATCAAGACAATCATTCTGATCAATTTTCAGGTTGATTGGGCAAAAAATGTGGCCTCTAGAGTGCACACATGGTTTTACAAAGATTATACCTCATGACCTAGTTTATGACCCCAGATGACCCAATTTCAATCTTGTCCGAGAATTGATCAAAACAATCATTCTGATCAAATTTCGAGTTGATTGAGCAAAAAATGTGGCCTCTAGAGTGCACACAAGGTTTTTCTAAGATTTTGACCCCGTGACCTAGTTTTTGACCCCAGATGACCCAATTTCGAACTTGTCCGAGATTTTATCGAGACAATCATTCTGAGCAAATTTCAGGTTGATTGGGCAAAAAATGTGGCCTCTAGATTGCACACAAGGTTTTTCTAAGATTTGACCCTGTGACCTAGTTTTTGACCCCAGATGACCCAATTTCAAATTCGTCTGAGTTTTCATCAAGACAATCATTCTGAGCAAATTTCAGGTTGATTGGGCAAAAAATGTGGCCTCTAGAGTGCACACAAGGTTTTACAAGTATTTGACCTTATAACCTAGTTTATGGCCCCAGATGACCCATTTCGAACTTGTTCGAGAATTGATCAAGACAATCATTCTGATCAATTTTCAGGTTGATTGGGCAAAAAATGTGGCCTCTAGAGTGCACACAAGGTTTTTCTAAGATTTGACCCCGTGACCTAGTTTTTGACCCCAGATGACCCAATTTCAAACTTGTCCGAGATTTCATCATGACAATTATTCTGAGCAAATTTCTGGTTGATTGGGCAAAAAATGTGGCCTCGAGAGTGCACACAAGGTTTTTCTAAGACTTAACCTAGTGACCTAGTTTTTGACCCCAGATGACCCAATTTCAAACTTGTTCAAGATTTTATCAAGACAATCATTCTGAGCAAATTTCAGCTTGATTGGGCAAAAAATGTGGCCTCTAGAGTGCACACAAGTTTTTTTTAAGATTTGACCCCGTGACCTAGTTTTTGACCCCAGATAACCCAATTTCAAACTTGTCCGAGATTTCATCAAGACAATTTTTCTGAGCAAATTCCAGGTTGATTGGGCAAAAAATGTGGCCTCTAGAATGCACACAAGGTTTTTCTAAGATTTGACCCCCTTGACCTAGTTTTTGACCCCAGATGACCCAATTTCAAACTTGTCCGAGATTTCACCAAGACAATCATTCTGAGCAAATTTCAGGTTGATTGGGCAAAAAATGTGGCCTCTAGAGAGCACACAAGGTTTTTCTAAGATTTGACCCCGTGACCTAGTTTTTAACCCCAGATGACCCAATTTCAAACTTGTCTGAGATTTTATCAAGACAATCATTCTGATCAATTTTCAGGTTGATTGGGCAAAAAATGTGGCCTCTAGAGTGCACACAAGGTTTTTCTAAGATTTGACCCCATGACCTAGTTTTTGACCCCAGATGACCCAATTTCGAACTTGTCCGAGATTTTATCAAGACAATCATTCTGAGCAAATTTCAGGTTGATTGAACAAAAAATGTGGCCTCTAGAGTGCACACAAGGTTTTTCTAAGATTTGACCCCGTGACCTAGTTTTTGACCCCAGATGACCCAATTTCGAACTTGTCCGAGATTTTATCCAGACAATCATTCTGAGCAAATTTCAGGTTGATTGGGCAAAAAATGTGGCCTCTAGAGTGCACACAAGCCAAAGGTTGACGCACGACGGACGACGGACGACGGACGACGGACGCCGGACGACGGACACAGCGGTATCACAATACCTCACCATGAGCACTATCGTGCTCAGGTGAGCTAAAAAGACAAGATTTTGATGTCCCTATAAGAATAGGTTTGGAAAAACATAAAGACAAAAGAGGAAAATGCAGATAATCAACATTTTCTCTTTTTGCTTCAATGTTTTCCATCATACATCATCAGAGCTTCAGATTGACAGTGGGCCCGGGCCATTTGACACACTATTTGCAAATATGGCCCATCACTTTTCAACTCCAGGGGCCAAGCGGCCCAAGCTTTTACAAATTTTTTATATCACTATGTTTATTTTCATTGCTATGGCCCATCATTTCCAAAAATGACCCATCAATTTCCCTGCCATGGGTCATTTCGACCCACCATTCTTCAAATAAATCTGAAGCTCTGCATCATGCACAAATTTTACCTTTAGTTACATCCATATTGTCATCAGCTTCACTGTTCACAAATTGGACCAGTCTAAAATTTTGTGGTTTCGGAAAGGGTTAAAAGAAGGATTAGATAATTGATTGCATTTGATCTGTAGCTACTCCCTCTTCCCCTCCATCCTCTTCATTCTACTCTAGAAAGTTTCTCTCACACCACCAAAAATTAACCTTTCAACGGCTAATTTCTATTCCATTTTTACTAGAATTATAAATACAACAGCCAGGTTAGCTCAAGCAAAAAGGAATGCTGACATACAGTTAGTTTTGAGACTCATCCAACTTTTTGACATTTTGAGGTCTAGCACATTGCTTGCATGGATGGGATAATTTCTGCCAAGATAATTAACCTGTACACGGTAGATAATCACGATACAATATTTTCAGAAAATCTTCAATATTTTTGTAAATACTGGACTGATTTGAATTCGGTTTAAAGCAGGGAATGTGGACAGACGTCACACACTAGATGGATCTGGTTGATTTTTAAAAAAATAACTGATAAAAAAGTTATTGAAGATAAACCAAAATTTTGGTTTATCTTCAATAACTTTTTTATCAGTTGATTTTTTAAAATCCAACACGTCCAGCCTATTCCTGGCATTTTCCTACCTTCTCTGTTTAACCAAATTCAAATTGGCCAAGTATTAAAAAAGATATTGAAGATTATCGGAAATTCTGAGTCACATGATTATACACCGTGCTGTAACTAAGCATTCATAGGCAGATCTCTAAATTGAACCCTTTTCCAAACACAGATGAATAAAAGTAACCAAATGGAGTGATTGATTGAGTGTGGTTTAATGCAAGGTTCAAATATTGTGGTAAATGAAGAAATTGCTTGTCAAAAGTAATTTCTTCATTTTTCACAATGTTTTTTAAGGTCTTTATCTTGCAGGGCTTCACAATGTGTTTGTGTGTGGTAATGAGCAACTAGGTTTACCAGATTCTATTGAATATTGAATATCGTGTTTAAGCATACAAAATTTGATCAGAGCTACAGGTAAGCGGGGGTGAGAGCTTTTCATTTTTCAAAATGCAATATTTCTTTAACTGTTCATCAAACCCTTTGTTGTGGGTACTCATTGGAATCCTCTTGATGAGGTGATTCAAATGAGTACCCAAAACAGGGTTTGGATTTTAAATAACAAATATAATGTCTTTGTCCCCTCTTAGTTATCCAGGGTTCTCCCCAGAGTAATTTGAAGCTGTAGTGGCAGTATCGCTGGAAGCTTACAATACAGTGTTTATACAAACAAGAGATGTTTGTAAAACATATATGCCCCCTCAAGGGCCTACATTTGATGTAGGTCAAAGTCCAAGGTCAAGTTAACAAGGTCCAAGGTCATGGTCAAATATGAAAGGTCTTGGCAGGAGGTGTCTATGTGTGAAATATCAAAGCTGTATATGTAAAGTAAAATGACACATAGGCCAGGTTAAAGTTTATAGAAGTAGGCTAAATGCCAAGGTCAAATGTGAAAGGTCTTGGTTGGAGGTGTCCATGTGTGAAATATCAAGGCTGTAGGTGTAAAAGGACATGATATATATGCCTGGTTTCAGTTTTTTTAAAAGTAGGTCAAACTCCAAGGTCAAGGTCGCAATATTCAAGGTCATGGTCAAATGTGAAAGGTCTAGGTAGGAGGTGTCTATGTGTAAAATATCAAGGCTGTATGTGTAATAGGACATAAGATAAAGGCTAGGTTAAAGATTTCTAAAAGTATGTAAAAATCCAAGGTCAAGGTCACACAGGCCAAGGTCATGGTCAAATGTGAAAGGTCTCGGTAGGAGGTGTCCATGTGTAAAATATTGAGACTGTATAGGTAACAGGACATGAGATATAGGCCTAGTTTAAGTCTTTTAAAAGTAGGTCAAACTCCAAGGTCAAGGTCCAAGGTCATGGTCAAAAGTGAAATATCTTGGTTGGAAGTGACCATGTGTGAAATATCAAGGCTGTATATTAAAAATGACATGAAATATAGGCCAGGTTAATGTATTATTAAAGTAGGTCAAACACCAAGGTCAAGGTCACAAGGTCCAAGGTCATGGTCAAATATGAAAGGTCTTGGTCGTAGGTGTCCATGTGTCAAATATCAAGGCTGTATGTGTAAAAGGAATTGATATATCGGCTAGGTTAAAGTTTTTTTTAAAGTAGGTCAAAGTCAAAGGTCAATGTCACAAGGTCCAAGGTCATGGTCAAATGTGAAAGGTCTTGGTAAGATGTGTCCATGTGTGAAATACCAAGGCTGTATGTGTAAAAGCACATAAGATATAGGTCCAGTTTATTTTTTTTAAAAGTAGGTCAATCTCCAAGGTCAAGGCCACATGGTTCAAGGTCATAGTCGTATAAGTTAGGTCTTGGTCGGAGGTTTCAATGTGTCAAATATCAAGGCTGTATGTGTAAAAGGACATGATATATCGGCCAGGTTAAAGTTCTTTAAAAGTAGGTCAAACCCCAAGGTCAAGGTCACAAAGTCCAAGGTCATGGTCAATGGTGAAAGTTCTTAGTAAGACGTGTCCATATGTGAAATATCAAGGCTGTATTTGTAAAAGGTCATGAGATATATGCCAGGTTTAATTTTTTTTAAAGTAGGTCAAACTCCAAGGTCAAGGTCACAAGGTCCAAGGTCATGGTTAAATGTGAACCATGTTGATAGGAGGTATCTATGTGTGAGATATCAAGGCTGTATGTGTAAAAGGATATGAGATATAGGCAAGGTTAAGAATTAAGTGTAAAAATTAACAAAGGGCAATAACTCCAAGAATTTGATTGGCAGAGTTACGGTTCTTGTGCACTGCACCTCTCCATAATAAAATCTATTCACCTGTAAAGTTTCATGATTCTACCTTACATATTTTATGAGTTGTGCTCCGGACAAGAATCAAGTTATAAAATCAACAAAGGGCAATAACTCAGAAAATTTGATCGGCAGAGTTACGGTTCTTGTGCACTGCACCTCTCCATAATGAGATCTATCCACCTGTAAAGTTTCATGATTCTACCTTACATACTTTTTGAGTTATGCTTCAGACAATAATCAAATTTGAAAATCAACAAAGGGCAATAACTCCAAAAATATGATCGGCAGAGTTACGGTTCTTGTGCACTGCACCTCTCCATAATGAGATCTATTCACCTGTAAAGTTTCATGATTCTACCTAACATACTTTTTGAGTTATGCTCCGGACAAGAATCAAGTTTGAAAATCAACAAAGGGCAATAACTCAAAAATTTTGATCGGCAGAGTTATGGTTCTTGTGCACTGCACCTCTTCATAATGAGATCTATCCACCTATGAAGTTTCATGATTCTACCTTTAATACTTTTTGAGTTATGCTCCGGACAAGGTTTGGTCTACGGACAGACCGACCGACCGACCGACCGACCGACCGACCTTCCGACCGACCGACCGACCGACCGACCGACCGACCGACACTTGCAAATCAATATACCCCCATTTTCTTCGAAAGGGGGCATAATAATTGTGATTAAAAACATAAATGGGAAAAGAAGAAATTGCTCATTTGGAGCAATTTCCCCTTTTCCCATAATGTTTTTATGCATCATGTATATTGTACAAAATGCCTTTCATCAGTTTTTGACATAAAATAAGGCAAAATCCTCCATTTGTTGATCATTTTGAGGAAAATTAAGCTGTTGGGCACCTTTGAAGCTGTGGGTGCATTAATCTGATTTATTTGAAGCTGTAGTGGGGCCCGATACAGCTTACTAGCCTGGGGAGAACACTGTTATCTGTTGCTCTTTTTGATAGTTTCTTGAGCACTTACCTGGAATAGACACAACTACATCAGAGACAGTTATATGGGTGACGGCTACTTTCTCCTTTATTCTCTTCATAAATGTTCCGATGAGTAGCATATCCAGTTACCACATTGTTTCATACATCTACCAAGAGTAAATCAGCATATATTCTCTTCATAAATGTTCCAATGAGTAGCATATCCAGTTAACACATTGTTTCATACATCTACCAAGAGTAAATCAGCTTATATTCTCTTCATAAATGTTCCGATGAGTAGCATATCCAGTTAACACATTGTTTCATACATCTACCAAGAGTAAATCAGCTTATATTCTTTTCATAAATGTTCCCATGAGTACCAAATCCAATTACCACATTGCGTCCGCACAGACAAGTAATTCAGCAGTCGTTTTAAGTAGCATGTCAAGTTAAATAACTCCTATACTTTCTTTATAAATATGTGATTATGATTTATGAGGTCCCATCACCAAATTTTCATGATCACTTTTTTAGAATTTGGTAACACATCCAGAAATCAAATATAACACTACACAATCTTCATAAGTTACAAGTGTCCAGTAAATTCATTAGGATACTACACTTTTATTTATATTATAATAAATGTATTATTTACAGAATATATTCTTTCAGAATGTCTATAAGGTAGTAGCATGCCAAGTTGATACCATGTGTATAATTAGTTATATACATTCCTGCACTCACTTCAAACATGTACATAAGAAGGCAAAACCTCATCTATTCATAAATGGATTAAAATGCACAATATCTTGTCCAGGTATTGCATTGGGTCTGAAGTTATAGTCTCAAATCATAGAGACAAAATCCAAGTTTCTGTGTCATAACTACATGCATTTGCTCCATGCAACTGTAAAGATAAAAAGAAAATATTGCCAAACCGAGCAACCCATGTTTAACTCTTTCCCAAACATCCAAATATTAGACTAGTGCAATTTGAAAGCAGTTACAGACAACAAAATGTGTACTTAAAGGTAAAAGTTGTAAATTACATAGCACAGAAAACATTGAGACAACAGGAAACAAGAGCTGTCATAGACGGGTAATGCTCCCATAATAAGTCTTTGTCACAGAAAAAGCTATGATACATCATTAAGCCCCCTTTTCCCATGACAGGTTTTTGTATACACATCATTTATAGAATATGGTCTAGAACATCTAATTCATCACTTGAATACAAAATTCCATTAACTTCTGCCTATTAGATGAAGAGAAATTAGAGAAAAACTAATTTTTACATTAAGGCCCCTTTTCAGTGATGCAGCTTCAAATGAAGAAACAGAGAAAACATCTCTAGGGATTATCCTAGCAGGGGTTTTCTAAGAGATTTGAGTTTCACTTTCAAGATCTACTTGCCCCCATTGAAAACCACATGCCCCCACCTGTAGACAAACATGAAGGGGTTTGAGTTTATTGGGGTTTTACGCCATTTTCAACTACCAGGGTCATATCGCAGCCGCTGGAGCACCTACCCATGGATTTCTGTTGTTTCTCAAACCAGTACTACCACAACACCCTTACCGAGCCTCCAGCTGCTCGCCCACTTAGGTTAACGATTTCAAACCCATTGGTGGGTGACAATTTTGTCAGAAAGGGTATCGAACCCGGGACCTCTCATATGAGGGTCAGATGCGCTACCAACTGGGCTATGGCCGCGGCGCATGCATGAAGGGAAAGGATTGCCGATAATCTGATATAAGGTTCGTAGAAAACTATGACTTCACTTTATTGGCCATTTCTTTTGAATTTTACAAGAGGGCCATGATGGCCCTAGGTCGCTCACCTGAGATTGCATATCTTGTTGAAATCAACTAAATATTTTTACCTGTTAAGCAGTATGTTTTTACGATTTCTTTATATTTCCCTTTAAAGTGGCATTTCACATTTATTTCATTTTTTAAAAGTATGTCTTGATGTAAAGATTGTTTATTCTTATGCGTAAAAATGCTATCAGTTTTTTGAAAGTGTTATATATAAGCGAAAAATATGCCTTCAAAGTTGAGACAGAAATGACAAATTCTATATAAATCTGAACTGTTGTCCACAACAATTTGTTTAATTTTAGCACAAAAAAATATATATTTCTCGTAAACTGTTCAATATTTTGGCTTAAAATTTTCAGAATTTTCATAAGAAAACACGATCTTTCAGATAGAATAAAAGTAAAATTTATGTAGAAATAATTCTGAAATGTCACTTTAATGTCACTTTAATGATGCCAGGACAACCAGAAATTTCGACATTACTTTTAAAACAGCTTAGAAAACTTATAACCCAAGGTCCATTTCTGCCAAGTTTCAGGAAGATTGGTCTGCTAGTTTCGGAGAAGAAGGTTTTTGTTTATCATTTAACTATTTCGGGCCCACTTTTTTGGTGCCATGACAGTCAAAAGTATTAGCAATGGTCAAAGCAATTCACCCGATAAAAATTCTTGCCAAGTTTGAAGAAGATTGGACGGCTGGACAGTGGTTTGGCAGAAGAAGCGTTTTTAAAAGTTTTTGCAATTTTGCCCTTTTTCTCATGCCATGGCACAAAAACTTTGAGCAAAAATCAAATCCTTTTTAATGAATTTCAAAGCCCTTCATCAAATGATCATTCCTGTAAAGTTTCAAGGATACTGAGTGACCAAATGATTTGGGAGAAGAAGAGTTAACTTTTTGGCTATCCCCCCCCCCCTTTCTCATGCCACAGCAGCCAGAGTTTTTGATGTATTCATATTCCTGTTATATCTTTTAACCCTTTCCCAAACAGCAAAATTTTAGGGTGATCCAAGTTCAAAGCTGCTGCAGACAACAAAATGAATGTTGATAATGATAAGATTTGTGTATAATATAGCTCAGAAAATATTGTGACAAAAGGAGAAACTGCTGGTTATCAGCAGTTTCTTCTTTTGTTTCAATGTTTTCCCAAGCCTTTTCTATTAGGGACGTCAAAACCAGGTCTTGTTAGGGAAAGGGTTAAAGCCTTTCCTGGAAGAATCATTCCTGCCAAGTTTCCAGAAGATTGGTCTACTGGTTTGAGAGCAGAAGCTTTTTGTTTATTATTTAGCTATTGGGGGCCCCCTTTTTCGGTGCCGTGGCAGACAGAGTTTTTACAAGAATCAAATTCTTTTGGCAAATTTCAAAGCCATTGACCAAATAATAAATGTTGCCATGTTTCAAGAAGATTGGACAGCTGAGTTGGCAAAAGAAGCGGTTGCGGTTTAAAAGTTTTTTTCAAATCTGCCCTTTTTCTTGTGCCGTGGCACCTTGAGTTTGTAAGAGAATCAAACTCTTATAACAAATTTGAAAGATCTTTATCCAAGGATCATTCCTGTGAAGTTTCGAGGTTATTGACCGAACGGTTTGTGAGAAGATTTTTTAAGATTAGGCTTTTTTCCCCTTTTCTCATGCTGCGGCAGCCAGAGTCCTAGATGGAATCAAATTCTTTTAACAACTTTGAAAGCCTTTCACCCAAGGATCATTCCTGCTAAGTTTCATGAATATTGGCCAACTGGTTTGGGAGGAGAAGATCTTCGAAGAAATTGTGGACGGACGGACGACCGGACGGACTGACGACAGACAACGCCCGATCACAATATCTCACCTTGAGCACTTAGTGCTCAGGTGAGCTAAAAACAGAAAACTACTTGTTTATCAATTTTGGTCAAAGATTGCGATTCATGATTCCTGAGGTAGCGATCAGTTATACTCAATGTTTTTTTCATTAAAATCATTAATATCCGAGTACATTAATAACTCGCAGCAGTCCTATTACATAAATTTTATGTGATCAGAAAGAAAAATAATATCGCAACAGAAACTTCCAAAAATGTTTCCTACGGCAGAAAATATACTTGCCCGGTGGGCTAGCCTACCTTCATAGAAAAAGCACTTGCCCGCACTGATTTAACCCCGGCACGGGCAAGCGCGCGCCAGCTTAAGAAAACCCCTGTCCCAGGGAGTTCACATATGAAGTTTCATTCAATTTGGACCAAGGATTGCGGTTATCTGGCAGTGCTTCTGAAATAAGTATCCTGAGTTGTCCGACTTGTCCATTTACCTATATGGACAAGCAGATTTTGAAAGTTTAGCTAGGTTGTCAGTGGACAAGTGAAAAATCTTGTTATAAACAATAAAAAGGTTTTTTTTTCTTTTTCTCACAATTTTTTCGTACAATGTAATTACTGATAGTTAATTGTACGAATTTTTGTTGTAGACAATAGTAAGACAGTCAGAATAGATATGCAATAAACAAATGAAGCTATTGAAAAGTATATGGGTTTTGTACGGACAAGTTGATTTTTGATATGGACAACTCAATTTTGGATCAACACTTGTCCATGGACAAGTAGATTTTCAAAATATTTCAGAAGCACTGTCTGGTCGTGGACAGACGGATGAAAGGACAGACAAACAGCGTGATGACTATATGCTCAAGTTCACTGAAAATTTGTACCCCTGCCTCTAACAAAAATCCTGGAATCCACAACCAGGTTTGTTTGTGCATATTTTACCCTGTTTACCGAGGCACAACTAGATGAACTAGTGTATGTTATTGTTAACAAATATAAATGAAACTAGTGCTCTATACCAAGTTTATCCATGGGTGGTTTCAAAAAAAAAGAGGATTTTTTTTCAAAGTGAGCTACAGAAAATATCTTAGAAGCTTTTGATAAGCTTTTTGTCCGTAAATAAGCGTTGCCTTAGTGTTAAGATATCTACAAAATTTCATGAACATATCTTGATAAGTAAAAATTTTATGACAAAAAATGATGCTAAAATTGTCCCTAGTGAAACGATTTTTGTGTGACATTTTCGGATAACATCATTATTAGGATTGTTATTACATAAAGTGTAGGTATTTGGTGATGGAAAATTAGTATTTAAATGAAACTTTGACTTATAATCTTTATCTTCTTAAAGGTTTCAGATGCATTTTACCTTTTTTAGACTATACATTCTGGGTTTATAACATACAACATGATGACGAAAATTTAGTCAAAAGTTACTTGATTCTCAATTTATTCTGGTCTTATTTGATTTCTGTAGAATTGCAACCTGTTAATTAAGTTAATTTGGTTATTTTGATATTATAAGATTAAAATAAGCATAAAACTATTGTTGCATGTCTTTCCACTTTGATCTGGTAGAGCTATATCTGTAGGTACCCCAAATTGTCCCCAGTGAAACATTTTGTGTTTGGGTGCTTATAATTGTTCCCCATCTTTTTCAAGTGTGCATTCTATTATATTTTCCAAGAGAGTTTGTGCCAAAAAGATCACTAGCAATAGAATAAATGAGAGAAGGATGTGCATTTGGTATCTGTCATCTGAAAACAAATGTCCCCAGTGAAACGCAATTTTGCTGCATGACACTATGTCAGTCTAACTGTTAAAATATCTTAAGTTTAGGATGTTGCCTGGTTACTTCTGATTACTTGTTGTGAAGATAGATCATTTTCTAATATTTCACAAGAAATTTTTCTTGATATATCCCTATGGTGTAGGTAAAATAGCAAAGACATCATTTTCTAAATTTATGACATCAAAATTGTACTTATATATTGATATTAAATCTAAAATGCAATTGTCAAGTTTGAAATTATAGAAAAAATGAACTATGAACAATAACAAATTAGTCTTATTTATCTTGAGCCTAACAATTTTATGTCCCCAGTGAAACGGTTTCAGCTGCATTTGTATCTGGTGACTTTTTTTTCAGAATCTTTTCCTATTTCAATTTTTATACACCTTTAATTGAGTCTTTGGACAATATTCTTTACATTCAAACTGAATAAGAATCAAATTGAATTGTTCTAATATTTATTTCGACATCTTACTTTTATAATGTAGGTGTAGCTTAGAAATATGTGCCAGTTGGTTGTTTCAGACCATGGAAACATACCAGAATTTATTAATCCTCAAGGCCTTGTCAATGATACATACAAAATTCATGTACATTATATCAGCTTCTAAAAAGAAGAAGGCTTAAGACAATTTTGTTCATATTTTTGTCCCCAGTGAAACAGACTTTCCAGTTTCTTTGATGCCATGTAAACTACTTGTGGCTACTTGTAGAAAAGCGGCTTTGGGCTTATCTATAGCTATGTGTTCATTGTCACATTAGATAGAACTACAGCTATTTTCCTTACATATTGGGTCTTTTACAGAAACTTTTATAAGTGATCAATGAAAAACCAGAGCAAAATTCTACTTCAAATTGTCATAAAATTTGATACATCTCGCAAAAGTAGCAAATTTTTGTACCAGATTGTAGCTTTACCTATGCTTTAAACTTAAAATACAAATAATATTTCAATTATGTGACTTTTTCGAGCCTTAAGATGTCTAGAAAAAATCAGATATCCTTAACAAATGAATCAATGGAATTGAACAAATTCAAAATTAAAAAGGAAATTGTCTTTGTCCTTCACCTTCCCATGTATATTTTCTGAAATTTTGACATATTAGCAAAACATTTCTAGAGAAAACATCAGCAAATAATAATTTTAATTTTTGACACCCAATGTCACACTTTATCCTCTTTTTTTTTGAAACCACCCCCATTAAACCTAGGTTAAAACCAACCCTAATTCTTACGTAAGGTACGATTGGACATGGGTTAGACGAGTCCAAGAATCCAAACTCGGTAACATCCCAATTGGTCTACTCCCATTTCGTCTACTGTTATTTAAGTGCTCAGAGTCCCAATTCGTCTACTGTCCCAACTCGTCTACTTTCATGTCAATTTATCAATAAACAACATTACTTTTGTTTTAAGATAAGAAATTAAGTAAATATATTCACAAATACAATACATATGCAAACAATTTAATATAAATAATAAAATATCATATTGATATACAAAGTATAGAAAAGTAGACGAAATGGGACTTTTGTCAAAAATAGTAGACGAATTGGGAGTAGACGAATTGGGAGTAGACCAAATGGGATTAAACCCCAAACTCTGCTTAGAAAATCAAAATCATGAACTCACTGTAAGTAAATGTTGCATAACTAATCGTTAAATATTATATAAACATGCGTTACCGAGATGGATATCTTTAAACGTGAAACATTATACAACATTTTTCAAAAATTATGATAAATATTTTCTTACCCCACCCACTTACGATATTTTCAAAGGCCGACTTCTTCTACGATTTTACAAAGATCTAGAGAGTGTCTCCCTAACTTGATTTGCAAGAACTCTCACAAGAAATAAGTTTCAAGAAAATATGGACTTGAAACCCATGATGATCTCACAGTAATCAAAGAAAAAATCGAATTTCTTTTCTTCCACGCAAGAAATGTCAGTGTCGAGCGTCTGCTCACAAATGATCAAAGTATGCAAGCGCCTATAAATAATTTGTATGAAACAGTAACACTCAGCCGGGTTCTATGGTGTAATGGTTAGCACTCTGGACTTTGAATCCAGCGATCCGAGTTCAAATCTCGGTAGAACCTATATTTTTTTTCTCTGAATGTTTCGCTTCTACACATAACAATTACAATTTTACGTTTGGATATAACCCAGTGGCGGATCCAGAGGGGGTTCGGGGGGTTCAAACGAACCCCCCTCTGTAGCCCGATTATTTCATTTTCATGCAGAAATTCAGTCAAAATTGTGTAATACTTAAAAAACGAACCCCCCTTTTTGTAAAAGCGAACCCCCCTCACAAAAATCCTGGATCCGCCACTGTAACCCCAGGAACGGATCCAGGATTTTTCCAGGGGGTCCAAGCCCACATTTTTTTCTAAGGGGTGGGGGTGGGGGAGGGGGTCCAAGCTCAAATTATGGCTTAAAATGTAATAAATTTGTAACTTACTAGATCTAGTCAAAATCTGATTTTCTGCCAATGCCGGGGGGGGGGGGGGGTAGTTGCAATAATGTAACAGAAACCCTTTTAAATTTTGATCTTGGTTTCGGTAAACAATTCATTCTTATTCGTTGCAATGGAGCAGGTGCTGGAATGATTCATTCCAGCAAGTTTAGCATAGCCAAACTTCAGAATAAGGCTACATATGGAATGTAGCCTACTAAGACTTTTACCTGACAACAGGTTAACCATTTTTCTGTCAATCCAGCGTAGTTTCATGTTGAAATCACTTTCAAATAAAGTTCAACTCAATTTTGAAGCAGAGCAACCACCCATTTTATTCTACTGATAATTGAATTTTCCTTGAAAGAAAAAAAAAATGAAAAAAAATTCTTGCTGATACTTTTTAACCGAATTCGTACCATGGAATATCTTTATATGGAAATCACATCTGATTTGATATGTTAGTTCTCACAAATCTATGCAAGAAAATGTGTTTTCCACATTTTTGTCTTGCTCCAAAAGAGAAATAGGGTGGACTCGTAGCCACAAACCAAAACCAGTCATCAAGTTTGTTGCTACGATATCGCAGCAGGGGGGGGGGGGGGGGGGGCACCCCCGACCCTTCTAGATCCGCCCATGATTTAGACCTACCAGTTACCAAACAATAAAAGTTTTAGACTGGTCCAAATTGACAACTAGTGCAAACTTCAAAAAAGAATTTTGTGTAGATCTAGATCTAGATCTATATCTTACTAGATCTATAGTTTTACTAAAACAGTGAGAAAATTTCCAGCATTTCTTCCTTTGCATTGATATCTTTCAAATGGTTAGGCCTACGTTTGTTATTTAGAGACGTGGAAATTTACAACAACTATCCACAAAATGTTAACATAGATATTGTCAGGTACATCATAGACAAACTTGTTACGCTAAAAACAGGAAATGTCTGGAAAACATTGTGGAAAATGAAGAAATTGCTTGTGACTTCTTAATTTCCCACAATGTTTTCTATCCATAGAGACCAAAAATATTTCATTCGTTTCAAATTGTTGTCTGCAGCATCTTTGAATTTGGAAGAGTCCATTTTTTATCATATTGTAATGGGTTATGAGGGTTCCGGATCATCTAGGGGTCTGTTTTTTCCGCATTTTTTGGTTGGAAAGACCACTAGCACGGTGTATAATCACATGACTCAGAATTTCCGATAATCTTCAATATCTTTTTAATACTTGACTAATTTGAATTCGTTTTGAAGCAGAGAAAGTGGGAAAATGCCAGGAATAAGCTGGACGTGTTGGTTTTTTGAAAAATTTACTGATAAAAAAGTTATTGAAGATAAACCAAAATATTGGTTTATCTTCAATAACTTTTTTATTAGTTAATTTTTCAAAAAATCAACCACGTCCATCCAATGCGTGACGTCTGTCCACATTCTCTGCTTCAAACCGAAATCAAATCGGTCCAGTATTTACAAAATTATTGAAGATTTTCTGAAATATCGTATCACGTGATTATCCACAGTGACTAGGCACACTTAAAAAAATAATCATGTCGAAGTCATGTCAAGGCATCCGCCTAGATACGCTCCTATGCCAATAACTGCTACAGGTCATGAAGAAGCTGGCTTTATACAAGACGACGATTGATCTTGATCTGTCTGCGTGTATACACAGGCTAATCTGTGTCCGGCCCATGAACGACGGAGATTCATGTAGACCTAACACAAAAAATTGCAGAACATCTTCAATAACTTCTGTTTATAAATTCTGTGATCGGAAATGTATTTTTAAGGGATTAAATAAAGAGCAGCAATAACTTTTTTATGAGGTGATTTCAAAAGACATTTTTGTCCCAATGTTTTCCAAATTCTTTTCTATTTCGTGTACCAAAAGGCGTCATTGTAATTGTAGCCCGTAAGTGTTAAAAGGGAAGGTATGGTAAAATGCAAAGAAACAGGTTGAATAGATAGATCGTTTCCGTATATTTAGCGTAAATTAAATTCACATCAAGTTCAATTAGCCCTCAGAAATAATGTATATGACAACAGAAATTAACGAGTAATACCCTCGTCAATTTTCTGGCGTCATCCGTGGCATCGGAAATTAACAATGGATGTCAAAGTCAATTTCCGTTGCTACGGATTACATTCCGAAGCTGCACGACGTGTTTTGTAGATCATGATGGATGGAACACCTTAACCCTTTCCCAAACAAGACCTGGTTTCGACGTCCATAAAAGAAAAGGCTTGGGAAAGCATTGAGACAAAAGAAGAAACTGCTGATAACCAGCAGTTTCTCCTTTTGTCTCAGTATTTTCTGTGCTAAAATATTTACAAATCCTATGTGTACCCACAACCATTTTGTTGTTTGCAGTGGCTTTCAGATTGGAAGACCCTAACATTTTGTCGTTTGGGAAGGGGTTAAATTCGATTTTGTCTGATCCTAAATAATGCGATGCATCTCACAACTACGTAAACTCTGTCTGCATATTGCTCTGGTGCATGAAATATCCTGCACGTCTCCCTTTCACAGTCATGGCAAACCGCCATCATATCCCTTCCAAAATAAGCCACAAAAATGTACAGTTGGAAAGATCACGTGGACGTCAAAATTAATCCACATATATACATTAGAACTCTGGAAAGGATTAACCCGTTACCAAACGACAAAATTTTAGGCTTGTCCAAATTCAAAGATGCTGCAGACGACAATTTAAAGTGAATGGCATTGCACATTTTTTTGCCTTTCTTGGTAGAAAATATTGTGGGAAATGAAGAAATTGCTTGTCACAAGCAATTTCTTCATTTTCCACAATGTTTCCCAAACCCTTTGCTAAAGGGTAGTCAAAAAGAGTCACTGTGTGGTGATGGGTTAAAACCTCCAATTTGTCGTCTGACCGGTCTTTGAAATCAGACGCGCTTAGAACTTTGATCATGATCTAACGCACATAAATCCGCACTGAGACCGGCGATAATCTGGACTGTCCCAGTTCGGAAGCTTTTGCAGTTGACAAAATGAATGTTGATGAATGTCAAATTTAGATAGGGCCTACATTATAGCATCGGAAATGTTGAGACAAAAGACGAAAATGCTGATCATCAATATTATCTTCGTGTGCTTCAATGTTTTGTCAAGCCTTTTCTAATAGTACCGTCAAAGCCAGAATTTTTTGATAGGGTTAAGACATTCCCACAAAAACAACGTTTTTTGTTTGACTTACCACAAAATAAAGGCTGTGGAAAACATTGTGGAAAATTGGCCGTGGAAAACATTGTGACAAGCAATTTCTCCATTCCCAGCGATGTTTCTGCCTACAGATAGGCCTGCCAATGTAAAGTAGATCTACCGAATTTCATTCATGGAAACTGCAATCTGTAACAACTTTGAATTTAGACCAGTCTAAAATGTAATCCGAGTCTTCTCTGATGTAAATACGCTCTTTGATATTTTGATTTTTCGCTATTTCGTAAATAGCGAAAAATCAAAATATCAAAGAGCGTATGTATTTACATAAGAGAAGATTCGGATTATCAAAATGTTGCCGTCTTGTAATGGGTAAACAGGGATGAAAGTTCATGAAACTAAATGTTCTCTAAATACTTGTTCTCGATGTTCATACTTTTCAGAAACAGTATGTCCGACTGGACGTCACAAATATCTAAAACGAACCAATTCTTCTACGAATAGGGAACGATTTTCGGACGAACAAGATAATGCTTAATCAGCGTAATTCTAAAACATCGTAACTACAGCGAGATTACATTAGAACATCCGCGATTTATTAATACAGGTACAATGATTAAGGTAGAATACCCGTAATGTGGCCATTTTGAGATTCATAAAACATCAGGTTTTTTTTCGAGCGGAATCGTTTCGTATCCGAACCTATTCGGGCGCAGTCGTAAACATTCGGCGGTGGAAAGTTCCACTGCCGAATGTCTCGGCGTCGCCCAAATAATTCGCGCGAATCTCATTTGGAGAGGACTAGCTAACCCATTACCACACAATGACTCTTTTTGACTCCCTACCAGAAAATGGCTTTTGAAAGCATTGTGGAAAATGAAGAAATTGCTTATGACAAGCAATTTCTTCATTTCCAACAATGTTTTCTGTGTAAAAAGACCAAAATATGCAAAATTTCGTTCACTTGATATTGTCGTCTGCATCATCTTTGAATTTGGACTAGTATAAAATTTTGCCATTGGGTAATGGGTTAACCAGCCAGTTGCCACAAAATTAATCTCTATTGAAAAAAGTTGCAGACTACAAAGTTAATAGGAAGAAAACATTGGAGAAAAAAGAACATATTGGATACTTAACGTATACAACCCATCATTAGCACCAAAGAGCCAGAGGCGAAATTTGAAAAGAACCATTAATTCCAAAACTGTGTTACATTTCCATTCCAAATACAAACATAAGCATTTTAAACGGTTTAGAATTTTGAAATAATGCATACTTACGGAAATATTTGACAAAAATGTTCAGAATCACCTCACTTGCATATGAATATAGAGTAAAATAATATTTATGAAATATTTTCTCCTTGAAGCATAATCTGGAAATCGGGCACGGCGAATCAACTTATTTGAAGTGTATTTACGAGTGTGTGTAATTTGATGCATTTTGTATGCCCAGAAAGTGGAGTTTTTAATGATGGGTCATATACCTTAATTTCCAATCTAGCTCTGTTTTTCAAATCTGACGTTCTACTTTTGGTGATGTTTCTTTTGGTGAAAACTTTGGGAAAGAGTTAAAAGTGTCGAAAAGTTCTCCCGAGCTGTTGTTCGGTGTTCAGATAATCCGAAATAGCCCACGTGTACATTTTTATTGTTATGTCCAAGTCGTAGGGAACCTACATATTTATTACCTTGTTATATCCGGATTTCGACTCGTCTTTTTTCTATTAATCCTTTCCCAAACGGCAGAATTTTAGGATGATCCATTTCAAAAACTGCTACAAATGACAAAATAGATGTTATTTAAGATAGGATTTGTGTAAGATATGGCATAGAAATTATTGAGACAATTCATAGGAGAAACTGCTGGTTTTCAGCAGTTTCTTCTTTTGTCTCAATGTTTTCACAAACTATTTTTATTAGGGACGTCGAAATCATGTCTTGCTTGGGAAAGGGTTAAGACTGCGCAAAATAATATTGAGAAACAATTTTCATGTTCATTAGTTAGGTTTGTAATTGAAATGTAGAAAATAGAAGTGTAAGAAATGTCCGAAAGGGGAGTTAGACAGGATAAATAGATAGAAATAAATTGTTCGCAAAATAATTGAAACCAGCGTTTTTTTTTACTTTTCCTACTTTATTAAATTCGATGGGTTTATTTATTCCAAAACTATTTATTAAAGCATTTCCCATTTCCATTGGGGAGGTGGCATCAATCCGTTTGAGTTCACGGATAGAAACGGATAGAAGTCACTAGACCCACTTAAATTTTTATCATATTATCTCTCCAAAAAGTAAAAAGGCACAGCATCAGTTATTGATTGTGTGAAATAGGTAGGTTTATAAATGCGTTGGGTTAAGCCGCAATTTGGGAAAAGCGTTAAGGTAGTGTACCCCAATGAGATTCGCGCGACATCGAAACGACCGCGCCCGAATAGGTTCGGATACGTAACGACGTCGCTCGAAAAAGCCGATGTTTTATGAATCTCAAAATGGCCACATTGCGGGTATTCTACCGGTAACAGCATTTTCTTCTTGTCTGCCAATGTCATCCCGCCTGTCATATCCACCAGCTTTATTCCAGCTTTCCCCCTGACATGTACCATATAGGTCTACCATATACCAGGCTTGTTTTCAAAATTGTTTTTAAACATTTCCCAAACGACAAATGTATATGGTGGTCCAATTTGACACATGCTTTAGACAATAAAGCAAATGCGCAATAATGAACAGAAAATATTTAGGCAATACTGATTATCAGCATTGTCTTGTTTTGTCACATTTTCCCCATGCCATTTCTAATAGGGACGCCAAAACCAGATCTTGTTTCAAAAAAATGTTTAATCCATGAGGAATAACGTCGATTGGTATTTCCCCAGCGTCTCTACCAGACATTTTGAAACAGAAATCACCAACCATCGACCGACATCGATCCGGAGGGTAAAGACATTCATAAAAATTGTTATTTTAATCCATTACCAGACGGCAAAAGTTTTGACTTTTTCAATTTAAACGGCGTTGCAGACGGCAATTTTAAGGTGATGAATTTTTAAAGATATTTCAATTTTCTGTTAGAAAACATTGTGGAAAATGAAGAAATTGCTTGTCATAAGCAATTTCTTCATTCTCCACAATGTTTTCCAAAGTATTTTCTTGTGAGGAAGTCAAAAGGCGCCACTATGCAGTAATGAGTTAAACCAGAACCCTGTGTTGTGGGTACTCATTTGCATCATCTTTGTGACACCATTTCAATTAATAGGCCTACTCACAATACAGGGTTTGATGAACAATAAATGAAATAGCTCATTTTGAAAAGTATGTAGGCCCTATCCCCTCTAGTATGTTGCTCTTTAGATCTATAAATTGCAGATGTTTTTACGAAGCCTATGTCTATTTCGGATGTATTTCAGATGAAATCTTGTGCAGACGACAAATCAAATTTCATGGTTTTGGAATAACAATGTTAGGACTAAAACTTGGGTCAGGATCCAACTGAATTAGGCCTAGGCCCTTTTTTAAATTTAGAGTATATAGAAATTACTGAAAAGACAAATAGATTGGAAAACATTTTAGAAAATAAAACATTATGAAATTGTATTTTTTCACATGCTCTGGTTAAGACTTGATTTTTTATTGAGTCGATCGTCAAATACACAAAATGCAGACCTACAGGTAAGGATCTGTTGGGATTTGTCCTTTCCTGTAGTTATATTACTTGTTGCCCATTTTCCATCGAACACTAATTTTAGTTTCGTATGAAAGAGATTTTTTTTATCTTTTAAAACTAAGATATTGCATATTTTGATTTGTATTATCCATTTATTTTTTCATTTTTTAAACTGTAAGATACTTTTAAAGGTTAATCTCTGATAATGATTTAATTCGAAAATTCGACCTATCACTCGAAATAGCTTGGATTTGCAAAATGGAGAATGTTTTTGTTTACATCGTTACTCTGCTCTGATTCATAACCATTTAGCATGATAATCGCATGGTAAGACATGATCACAGAACGACCCCACTTACCTTTTGTAAAATTGCTCTAACGATGCTTATGCATGGTCTTTATTTCTCAATAAATTCTCATGGGGTCAATTTGAAATGTCCGATTTCTTTGATTTTTGAACGTCATTTCAACATCACGTGCAGTCAGCACAGGGTTCTACATTAACTTTTTTTTATCACTAGACCAGTTGTCTAGTTGCTCATAATTCTTACTAGACCACCAGTGAAGTCTGCTAGACCAAAACACAGAGTTCTGCCAAGCTTTTGATCCTATGGGGCCATTGATATGGTCGGCACAATTCTTTCAGCCAATCAAAAACGTCGTCAGCGGACCTGCACTCATTCGGTGGAGGTGAAAGCTTCGGTCTTTTTTGTTGAAGCATAACCAACTTTCAGCATTAATATCTCGACGACTACGCCTGATTATTAAAAATGCGTTGGTAGTTAGAAAGTTTAAATCACATTCTTTAAAGAAAGAGTTTTGTTTATGAATTTTAACGAAGGATTTTTTAAATAATCTGCCTCAAAGTTGGTATCCCGTAACGATAAAGACCAAGGTTGTACCCTCGATGAAAAAATGAAAGTGAGGCTATGACGTCATCCCGACTGATTCTATTGGCCCATCCATAATCCGAGTCTTCTCCAGTGTTTTTTTTTTATTTTGGGGGAAGGGGGTCAGGGCCCATAGGTGGGGGAAAATAAGCGCGCGAACTAGTGGTGGGCCGATGATCGACTATAGTCGAAAGTCAGTTGGTTTAGGCTTCCGATTGCGATAATCGATTGGAAAATCCCGCAATCGATTGTAGTCGGTACCGGAACTCGCTCCGTTCCGGACTTTAGATACCGGCTTTTAGCGTCACGTCCGGACTTTATACGGCGGCTAATCAAGTACGCCCTTCAATCCATCATGGCTGACAACGGAGGCGATGAGAATTCGCTGGAGATTTTCCCATACCCTGGTGGCCGTAAGAAGTCAAAGGTGTGGGAGACCTTTGGCTTTTTGAAAAAGGGACCCGGACCTGCGACGAAGGAAAATCTAGATATGACGAAAGCCGTATGCCGGTTGTGTAAGAAATCGTATGTCAACAAAGGTAATCATCTAATGACTAGTTAAGTTTTATTTTACCTGAAGAGGCTATTTTGTCCACGGTTCTTACAAAACATTACATCTAGTTGAAAAATCATGATTCAAGGACCACAATAAAGGGTATTAAATAAAACAAGGATTAAAAGGTAATGTATTTTCTTTAATTTATAAAGAACAGAACAATTCATGTACAGTTTTGTATGACACGGAAAAACAACCATTGTAACAAGACTAACATTCATTAATATGGGAAAGAAACTGTTAAACTGATAAATCGATTGTATAATCAATAGCTAGTTGGTTTGCCCTTCCGATTATAAACCGATAATCGATTGTGATTTTAAACCGATTGCCCAACACTAGCGCGAACGCCAAAAAAGGGGAAAATTCAATACTTGCTTATACTCTCAAATACAGTGTTTAAAATACACTTAACTTGTTTGTACATCATTATTGAACATTAAAACAACAATTTGAACTGTTCAACAATTTATTAATGATCTAATTAAACATTAAAATTTTAATTGTCTGTAAAAAACTTTTTTTTTCATTTTCCACAGTGCTTAACTTTTCTACAGTAAAACACAAAACAGATTTAAATTTCGTGCATTTCACTTGATATTGTTGTATCAAATGCAACAGTAAACTCTTATGAATTTGGACAATCCTGTCTCTTAATGGGTTGACAAGTGTTGCAATTTTGCAATAAAATAAACAGTCACCTACTAAATTTCCTGGCATCATCGACAGGTGTAGACATTTCTTCCATATCATTGATTTTTTCGACGATTTCACCATTTTATAGTAGATTTTTTCAGTAGCACTTTCGGTTGTGCGACATTGTGAAACATAGAAGGAGACGTTCGTTTCTCTGGTTGGTACGAACTCCCAGACATGGGGAACATTGTTCGATTGATAGAGAACAGTGTTACGGGACTGAATCCGCTGTAGAGGTGAATGATTTCCCATCAATTTGATAAGAATTTTATCCGCCTCTACCGAGATCTAAGAGTGATTTCCCTTGAAAGTTATCCCCCTTGAAATTTTGGGTGGTTCCGCTTCCGGTTGGGGCTACAGATAAGAGAGGTAAAGGCATTTCAAAATGCAAAATATCTTAAATTATTCATCAAACCCTGTGTTGTTGGTATTCAATGAATCATCTTGTCGAAACGACTCAAATCATAGCCTTAAGGTTTGTTGAAGATTTAAAATATTTGTTTTAGAAGATTTTACCCCTCTTATCTGTTGCCGTGTACAGTTGTTATATATCCAGTACCGTCCATTAACATTAACCCTTTCCCAAGCAAAACCTGGTTTTTTACTTCCCCATTAGAAATATGTAAGGAAAAAATGAGAGAAATGGACAAATTGCTGATAATTAGCAATTTCCACAGTTCCTTTAATATCCAGTTTACCATGATTTATGCATATTTTGCCTTTGGTATAAAACATTTTGTAACATGCAAGCAGCAACAGCTTCACAATAAGAACAGTTAATTCAAAATGATGGAATTTGGGAAAGGGTTAAACTTCCAACAAACTTTTTTTGTCACTTGTCAATTGTCATACATATTGCAATTTCACTTTTAAGCAAACATGTTTATTCAGTCGTAAAATTACGTAATGCGGGATGAAAGTTGGAATGTTGTCATGTCTATTTATCACGTCGTTCTTGTAGATCTTTTGTCTATTGACTAAGTGTGATATACAGTAACTTGTAATCTCGTGCTGGATGCACATACACATACACATGTCAATCTCCTTTTGTCGGTAACAATTAATTCTTTATCCCTTTCCAAGCAATAAAATTTAAGTATGTTAATACTAGAAGGTCACTAACTTTGACGACGACATTTAAAAGCATATTCAGAGAAAACTATTGTAGGCTAAACCTCATTTTACTTTAGTTTTCATATTTGCAATGTCTTATGATACCCATTAAAAGCGAAGTGAGGAAGTCTGATTAAAATAATGAAACAATTAATATATTAAATTGTTAATTCGTTTCAAACAAGGACACGCGGCATAGCATTACCTATGAATTGAAAATAAACCCATTAAAATTACATTCTGAAAAAAGCTGTTTTCTCTAGTTTACAAATGATTTATAATTATCTAGAAAAGAGCAAAAATTCGTATAAATTGTTTGATTATATGATGTCAGATGATTAGAATCAACACTATTTCTATATAGAGATATAGAGTAAAATCCGACCGAAACTACCCAGTAGATTCAATGGAGTTAATCCGATAGGTAAATAAGAGTTACCTTCCGAACCTGGTACTGTCCCATTCTATTATGTGATTTCACCACGAAACTACTGTTTATACTTGAAAATACAGGTAGCCGTGTTTGGTTCAGTTACATACCGTTCGATTCAATCACTGTCTTGAACAGTGAATCGAGCGCGACCCGCATTGAATGTACTGGTACTCATTGTATACGACATTTACAAGGTAGTGGCATAAGAAACGGGAACCAGTCTATATACATGTTTACAGTAAGTCGTTAAAGGTAAATAAAAACAGATTTTACTGAATTGAGAGACGCCTAGAACTTACGCTAGGCTTAATTATAATTTTATTTTATTTTTTTTGCAATGGTGAAAATTAGTCCGAGGAGGGGAAATCTGTTTCAAAATTGGGGAAAAAAGGATATTCCACGGAGAGGGGAAAGGGGCCGAATAACGCCCGTTTTTTGGAAAAAAAAACACACTGTTCTCTGATGTAAATACGCTCTTTGATATTTTGATTTTTCGCTATGTACATCAGAGAGCGTTGCTCTTTGAAAAAATCAAGAAGTTCTCCACAAATTGTGGCGCATCGTTCACCGTCCGATCTTAAACGCTATCCTTAAAACCCCTGATGATTTCGATCAATGAACCATTTATTATCATACATGTTGAAAAATTTACGACCAAAAAGTATTTCTAAAAGGTTTATAGGCAATGTTTTGCAACAACCCTCACCTGAGCAGCCTTTGTTTACCCTGACCTTCCATTCAAAACCAAAGGTTATATTCTTCCAGCAGGCCGATTTGAAATGAAATTTTTGGTCAGGTTTGACAAAAAATTATTTATTGATCTATACCCTACAGTGTTTTACCGAGTGATTCGATATGATACACAAAAACAAAGCTTCACTACTTGTAACGTTACCGAACTTTCCGCTGTTTTCAAAGAGCAACGCTCTCTGGTGTAAATAGCGAAATATCAAAATATCAAAGAGCGTATTTACATCAGAGAAGACTCGGATTAGCCCATCTAAGCTCAAAATGTGGGGCCACATTTCCCAAACATGGGGTCACCAATGGTATGACTAGGAAGATCTTTTATTTGGGTCAATTAAAGATTAATCAAACATATTTTGTGTTTAAATTAATACACATTACACAGAGATCATTTCATTAAGTTCTTTCTTGAATTGCATGACAACCACGATAAGACTGCAAGCCATTTGTTTTGGAATTCTTTCTCATAAGATTTTGATTGCTCACTCGCCGATTCTTCCGAAGTTTTGGAAAATCGCGGTTGATCAGTTAAAGTCTGTACCAGTTTGTGCCTTTTTCGGTTCTGATTGACCGAAATAACTGAGAATGAATCTAATTTTAGGGGTTTTCTTCTCTGCCATCGCGAATTATAAAAGTGAAACTAGCGAACACCCGATGCAGAACGAGATTAAAACGTTTCTTCGATCTTTAGTTAAAACGCTATCGATTGGCTCATAATTGGGGAACCCAATTTACAGTAACATCTAGACCAATGAAATCGCCGTCACGATCAGGAGAGAAAACATAGAAGCCCCCGGATGAAAATAGAATACGATACTTCCGGCGATTCACCCCAATTATGTTTCGTCCCAGCGGCATACGGTTCGTATTTTAACGCGCCGGCCGGCCCATTCAACATGTTTTTATGGGGCCATCTGTATTTTTTTCGCGCCAATCCCGCAATGGCGCGTCCTCGGCAGAACTCTGAAAACATAAGAACCTTTATTTCGGTGAGATATGGAAACAACCGAAGTGAGAGTTATGATATGACCTGGTTCAAGTAGCTGTGCAAGCTTGATTGATAAGCTAGGAAGCTGAATAAATCGACAAATTAGGTGACATTTTTTTTTATTCCTAGCCCTTACGCCTACTCTGGGTCAAGCACTTGGACAGCCGGAGTGGCGCAGTGGTTAGAGCACTCGACTTGTAGCCCGGTGGTTACAAGTTCGAGCCCCACTCGCGTAAGGTGTGTCTTTGGGCAAGACACTTAATTGTCAGCCCCAGTCTACCCAGCTGTATGGAGTGGGTAACAGTGAGGTTAAACTTACTGCCTCTTCTCTAGAAAAGTAATAAAGGCCCTATAGAAGCTTGAATAAGCTTATGCAGGGTTAGACACTAACTTTCCGAACCAAGGAGTCCGCTGGAGTCCCATCAAGAGAACTTGGGGAGTCCAGTGGAAAATAAAGGAGTCCGAAAAAGAAGCAAATTATTTATGTTGCATGCATGTTAACTACTCATGTCTGCATAGAATAATAAACATAAATTCAGGATACTAGATCCTGTTATCTAGAGCTACCAGCTTACTTATCATTTTGCTCATAATTCTTTGGCAGTATTTTTAAGGAGTCATTCAGACACCCTAGGTTGAAAATCAGGGAGTCCCACCAATTTTTAGGGAATCTCGGACGCGCAGACTCGCCTTAGTGTCGAACTCTATTATGTACATAGTACTTCCGGTCTCGAAATCTGCATGAACTGAACTGGGTCAAAATCGGAGCCATAATCTAAATACCAACCCTACTAGCCTAGTTTTGCTTTCTATTGCAACTACGCATGTCTTGTCAACTAGACTTCCTGTCTCCGATCTATCATTAGAGAACTGCGAGTTAGGGAAAGGATTCAAAACAGGGTCAAATTTAGACAGTCAGAATTTTTAATTCCAACCCTTCAAGTCTAGTTTCGCTTTCTATTGCGACTGCGCATGTATGGTTTCAACAATTTCCTGTTTATTGAAATTCTACTTTCACATTGTTTGCGCCCAGGGTGTCCAAAAACCTCCAAATGGGGGTTTTTTACCCCCAAAATGAATCTTGTACCCCCAGTTTTTGCAAGCAGCCTTCTTTGTCTCTACTAGAGGGGGTGCAAGCATGCTGTAAAAGTATGGTTTGTACCCCCAGATTTGAAAGTCAGTGGACACCCTGTGCGCCAATTTCTTGAAATTGATTTCTGGTGACTTAAATGGACATAGACTCTAGTCATTTGTGACTAGGCAAGGCTGAAGTTATGAATTGAAAATGAATGTGAATTGTATTCTAATCATCAAGATTTTTTCACTGGACCAGTCGGGCCAGCTCAATGTGGATTTTACTTGTCCGAACAGACAATGTAGTTCGGACGAGCCTTAATGTTGAACCCTGCAGCAGTGTTTTTTCCTTTGAACGAGTCAGCGAAACAAACATTTAGTTACCCAATTCCACAAAAGGAATTTTTTAGTCTAAAAATCTTAGAAGAAAACTCACTTTACACACTACAATTTCTTTCCTTCTTTTTTGAATAAAATTCGATCACTCCCTTTAAGTTTAACCCTTTCCCAAACACAACCTAGTTTTGATGTTACCCAACAGAAAGTGCTTGGGAAAACTTTGAGACTAAAGAAGAAAATGCTGATAACCAGCATTTTCTCCTTTTGCCTCTATATATTTTTTGGTTTTGGTATGTCAAATTCCTTCGTAAATAATACCTATTTTGTCGTCTGCAATAGTCTTCAACTTTGACTACCCTACTAAGTATTTTGCCATTTGGGAAAGGGTTAACTCATTCCCACTCATTAACTCTTTGTGACTCCTTACGAGATAAAGGTTTGTGAAAACATTGTGGAAAATGAAGAAATTGCTTGTTTCTGCATGAGAATTTGTTCACTATCCAGCAGGCTTAGAAATTGTTTACTATCCAGCACTTGATAATTGCGCTTTGCTGTCCTCTGACAGCTGTTGTTAATGTACCGTATATTTTTTTCAGAAAAATGAGATAAAGAAGATAGAGACAAATTATGGAAGTCAAAGAGAAGACAACGCAGGAAGTGAATGTTAGAGTAGCTGTCAGAGTAAGTGGTTTTGACTAGAGGTGCGTTCTTTAGAGCGTGATTTCTTGAGATATCCTGAGATTTCTTAAGATATTTTAGGATAAAGCGTTCTTTTGAGCAAGATCTTTAAGACGCTCAATGGGAGCCGCCATTACCCTACAGTGTTCTCCCCAGACCAATAAGCTGTATCGGCCCCACTACAGCTTCATGTAAACCAGGGTAATGCCACTACAGCTTCAAAACTACCCCACAGCTTAATTTCATCAAAATGGTCACTAAAAAGAGAGTTTTGAGGTATTTCATGCCAAAAACTGATAAATAATGCTTTCTTATGAATTAAAATGTAATAATTCTGCATAAAAACATGGGGAAAGAAGAAATTGCTCAAATTGAGCAATTTCTTCTTTTCCCATTATGTTTTTATTCACATTTATTTGCATGAGCAAAATGTGTTTCAGGGTTTACCAATGCCACTTCGGCTTCAAAATATTCTGCGGAGAACCCTGCCCTATACTTCGTGCGGAACCCCTTGGTCAACTCTGTACAAACAATATAAAAGAGATTTGACCGAGTTGTTCCAAACACTCCATAATTCATAAACTTCAGTGTTCCGAATGCTCCATACTTTATACAAATGACATCATAATGACGTCATTTGTATAAATATGGAGCATTCGGAACAGCTGGGTCAAAGTCTCGTTCTTAAAAACGCTTTATTCAAGACACCTTAAGAAATCTTAAAAAATCTCGCTCTAAAGAACGCGCCTTAGAGCTCTGTTATATTATAGAGTTTTGGTATCCTTTATAGAAAGTCTTGAGTGAACATTGAAAACATTTTCTTCTTTTGTCTCAATATTTCAAAATTCTTATAATGTTCTCATTAAAACTAGGTCTTATTGGTAAAGGATTAACTGTAGTCTGTGTTCAAAAGTTTTATTATACCCCCCACAACAAAGTTATGGGGGGGTATACTGGATTCAGGTTGTCCGTCCGTCCGTCCGTCTGTCCATCCGTCCGTCTGTCCGTCCGTCCGTGGACATAATTTTGTGTCCTCTTCTCCTCCCACAGTTTTTGACCGATTTTGCTGAAATTTTAGCAGGTTGTTTCCTATCATATGAAGTTGTGCACCTGCAATTTTCATCCTGATCCAGGCAGTAGTTTCAGAGTTATGCCACTTTGAACTTTAGCACTTTTTCAGTGACAACGCGCTAGTGGGGGGTATTTGTCCGCTTTGCGACAGTTCTAGTTCTGTATACCTCATCTATTAATGGTTCATATTCTAAACTTTATTATATCAGCATTTCAAAATCTTCAAAAGCTTTATAATTTATTTCATACAATTTTCAAAACTATTTTCTGTGCATTGATTATTTGACTAGATACAAATGAAATTGACTGTTCAAATTTTCAGGTGAGACCTTTACTACCCAAAGAGAAGGTTGGGGGAGAAGAAGTGTGTGTAAGATTGATCCCATCAACCAAGCAGGTGGTGCTGGGTAAAGATAGAGCATTCACGTTTGATGAGGTCTTTAATTCAAAGACTACACAGGTATACACTTACTTTTTGCTTTACTTGTTGTTGTAGTTTTAGGCAGAGGTTGTAGGCTTTTTTCTTGCTGAACATCATGGATCTTTGTTGTTTTAGATGATCTTGTTCATATTTATAATTGATGACAATCGTAAGAGAGCTGAATAGATGTTGACTGTACCTAGGCACAGGCTGATATATAATATATAAATGGAAAATAGGGGTCTCAATACTTTAGAGACTCTTTCTAGATTCCAGCTTATATATAGTTGTGCACTTACGTTGTATACATGTATATGTTCAAGCAGTATCAGTTTGATATCATACATGAAATAATAAAATGCATACCCTACTATATGACTGGACTCTTGAAATATAGTATACATGGCGCATGTTTATATTGCAGGATGAGTTATACACAGTTTGCGTGGATAATCTGGTCAAGTCCATATTTGAAGGATACAATGCTACAGTCTTTGCATACGGCCAAACAGTAAGTGTATCAACATAGTCCCACATATTGACATTTTTTGACACCCAACTAGATAAAAGCTTTGGAAAACATTTTTTTTCATTTTTCACAAGGCTTTCTACCAAGAAAGACAAAAATATGTTAATTTCCATTAACTTGAATTTGCCGTCTATAACATTTTGAATTCAGATTTATGGTAAAAGGTCCCTCATAGCATGATTTGAGACCAGTATAGAAAGGCACAGTCTGGTCAAGATCCATGTTGTTCTCTAATTGACCAAACGCCGACTGTCAATCAAAAACATCGATTAGCCAATGGACGATCACAAAAATATTATGCCCCAATTGTTCATCGTTGCACGTGGTTTTGTATCGATTTAGCGACTGACAATCAAAACAATCTACATACCAATGGCAAAGAATTTTGTGCTAACAATAGACTAGGTTCACAGTTATGTTTTGATAAACCGCGTCGGTGTTGTTATAAAATCTCGTAACTACGGCTTAAATAAAGCTGTAGTTACGAGATTTTATAACAACAACTACGAAATACTACTTTGTTTGTCCGAATTTAAGTCACGATTTACTGGATAAAATCGTTCCCTATTACCGACCACATGCACATTGTTTGCCTTAAATTCTATGTTGGGTGGAGCGATCTGTCGATTGGCGTTTGGTCAATTGCTTCTTTGAGGCCTGTAGCACCTGTGAGAGAGCAGTATGGATCCCACTTTTCTTTTATCAATAGACTGATCTGGATCTAGAATAGTCTCAAATGCCTGAAGGGCCTTTTTTCCCAGCTTCTGGCTTATTTGTATTTCAGGGTTCTGGTAAGACGTACACTGTAGGAGGGGGGAACATTTCCCCTGTCACAGAAGATGAAGATGGTATTATACCCCGGGCTGTTAAACAGATGTTTGTATAAATCACACATTTAACATTGTGTATATTACAGGGTTCTGGTAAGACGTACACTGTAGGAGGGGGGAACATTTCCCCTGTTACAGAGGATGAAGATGGTATTATACCCCGGGCTGTCAAACAGATGTTTGATATCATGAGTGTAAGTTATGCTTTCGATATGCAGTTTGAGGTTTTTACTAAACCCCCATACACACTGCTCACCCCTCTTCCTATGCTCCTATTTCCTCCCCTCACTGAAACAAAAATCAATTTTCAAAAAAGTTTTTATATGTCAATATAGATATACGCAAATTGTTTATCTAGAAAACATCAGAGTTTTAGATTGCTGGGATCTTAAAGCTGTTTCAGATGACAAAATTGACTGAAAAGAAAATGTCGGTATTTTCTATTCTGAAGATGTTTTACAAAGCCTTCTCTGAGAAAGATATCAAAATATTGCATCTTGTATGACAATTATATTTTCCTCTATCACTGTTGAAACGAGATTAGACTAAGGTTACATGACACTTTTCTACAAAGCTTAAGTCAACAAGGTTACTTGTGCTTTACTTCTGTTTCAAATGACAAGAAAATTTGCATCTTACTTGGCGCTCCAGATCCTGATTTTTTAAGTTCTTTAAATTCTACTGATATTGCTTTGATAACATCTGTTTTGTGTCACATCAGCAATATGTGAACCACCTGTAACTGTTTCTGTGGGCTGTGTTCAAATGTGCGGCAACTACACCTTGTACAAGTTGTGGCCATTTTGAGTGGGTCTGATAAAACAAAATAGATATATGGATGAATGCATGTACTGTAAATAACCATATTTTTTTTCAGATTGGCAAATCGGTTACCTACTCTGTCAAAGTATCATATATTGAGATATATAAAGAAGAGTTGAGGGATTTGTTAGAGTTGAATGTGGACAACAAAGCTGACCTACATGTCCGCGAAGATGACAAAGGAAATACTGGTAAGTTATCATAACATATATTTAACTCTTTTTCAAGCAAATCTCAGTAAATGATTTAGGAAGACTGTGAATGGAAACATGAAAATTTACACCCCTAAGGCCCTTTGAAATTTTTAAATTTATTTAAATGCAAAGCACACATGTGTCTTTGATGACCAAGCATAGGCAGGCCCTTCCGATGCAGTGCCTGCTTTCGATTTAGAACTCTATTAGAGGGAGATTTGGAAAACATTTTTCTCTGTGCCAAAGTATGGAAATATTCAGCTGTTTTGTTTAATTTATTTTTGTCATGTTTTTGTCTTTTCCAATAATGAAAACAAATTATCTTGCTGTCTCAAGCACCTTGGAATTTGGGCTAGCCAAAAATATTGTCTTTTGTGAAAAGATTAGTAGATATTTTTTCCTGTGATATTTGCAGTTGTGAAAGGTAACCGTGAAGTGCCATGTGATAGTTTAGATGAAGTGATGTCATTGTTAGCGTCTGGCTCGGCCATGAGACATACAGGCGCCACAAATATGAACGAACATTCCAGCCGATCTCACTCCATATTTACTGTAACTATTGGTGAGTGGATCAATGCTTAATCCTTTCCCAAACAGCAAAATTTTAGGGTGGTCAAAATTTGAAAGCTGCTACAGACAACAAAATTGAAGAATTTGTGCATATTATTGCCCAGAAAATATTGAGACAAAAGGAGAAAATGCTGGTTATCAGCTTTTTCTTCTTTTGTTTCAATATTTTCTCAAGCCTTTTTTACAGGGACTTCAAAGCCAGGTCTTGTTTGGGAAATGTTTAATTTGAATAAAGCCTAAAATGGACTGTGGGCGTGTTAAAATGCAAGTAAAAATTTTAAAGTTTAAGAAATGTGAGCATCATTGTGCATTCCTGGTTTGCTTTAAACATATTCTATTTATATCATTCATGATAAATTACAACATGAATATACATACATACAAACAATAGTTACAAATTGGATTAGGACGAAAGCATATAAAGTTCTTTTCCAAGTAATGGCTTGAAATTGTTTCAGAGTTTTGTCAAAATGTTAAAGAGTTTGTACTGAACAACCACAAGTACACAGTTTCTGTGTATCTACTCTTCCTCTGTGTCAAGTCAACAATCTGATATTGTTTATCATATTTTATTATGCTTGTAATTTAGGTCAAACCTGGTCTGAAAATGATGTTATGGCAGGAAAAAGGAAAATGCCCGAAGAAGTAGAAATGTCGGAAGATCGTAAGTATCTACATGCTGATGCATTTTATGCCCAAACAGGAATTTCAGGTTTATGTGTGAAGGTTTATCCCTTTCCCAAATGACAAAATTTTAGGGTGATCCTGCCACAAATGACACCATGGATGTTATTAAAGACAGGATTTGTGTAAAATATGACACAGAAAATATTGAGACAATAGGAGAAAGTGCTGATTATCAGCACTTTCTTCTTTTGCCTCCATGTTTTCCCAAGCCTTTTTGATTAGGGAAGTCATAACCAGGTCTTTTTTGGGAAAGGGTTAAAGATACCTTTCCACTACAAGTTCAAATTATGTTGCGGAGAACCCTATTTGACATAAGTCTGAGTCATCTTTGACAATTATTTGATATCTCTGACATACTGTAAACCAGGATAAGTTCGCGTCAAGAAATGTTCGCGTTTTCATGCACTCGGGCTTGTTCGCGGCGTTTTAAGTTCGCGGATCAATGCTGTCCGCGAATCGCGCGAAACAAAACACGCTATGTGGGAATTATAAAATTGATATATTGAATAGTATGGGGAATCGGATAATTACATATTGAATAAAGACTGTTTTTACGATATTTTAGTCGCCATTGACAGTTTGATCGAAGTAAGTTTCAATCGACCCATTGTTTTATTTCACACTTCATAGTGTTCTGGATTACAGTTTGTAACACAATGCCTAGAATTTGAGCGTTACAATAACTTCACACCTATTTGCCTTTAGCGTCGAGAAGCGATAATGACAGTTTTATTCAATAGCACGATTCAAACCTCGTAGCTGTGGCTAATTTCAAACTACAGTTACGAGGTTTTAAACGTCATTGACATTTGCTATCATACTTGGCATTCGAATGCCAAACGACCCCTTTTCTCAATTTCAAGCAGGTATATCTAGTTGAATGAGTTGGTTTATCTTTCAATGTCGTGTATTTCAATATGTCACAATATCTATGTATTTTTGGATAAAAACGAAAGTAGTCTGAAATGAAGAAAACTTTTCACTTACATCCTGTTATGAAAAAGCTATTTCCCTTGTTTACAACAATTACGTTTAGTGTAAATAAAATATCTCCCCATAGATTTTCCCGAAACAGAAACTATCAAAGCGATTAAAGTTCACGTTTTAATTGAAAGTAGCCTATTCGCGGCGTTTTAAGTTCGCGGATCACACCCACCCGCGAAAGACGCTAACTTAAAAAGCGCGAAATAATTTCCTGGTTTACAGTACCATAGGTCAATTCTTTCTCTCAAGGTCACAAAAAATCAGCATTATGTCATGGCTCGTTTTAGATGAAAGAAAATTTTCAAAAGCGGTGCAAATCTTGAAGATTTCAGAAGAGGAGCTTCAGATAAGAGGGATAATTTCTTTACAAAATACAATATTTAACCCTTTCCCAGACAAAACCTGGTTTTCACGTCCCTTATCTAAAAGGCTTGGGAAAACATTGAAAACATTGTACAAAAAGCGCATCTTTTTCAACATCCATTTTGTAGTCTGTAGCAGCTTTCAAATTAGACAACCCTAACTTTTTGTTATTTGGGAAAGGGTTTAATATTGTTAATCAAACCCAATGTATGTTGGGGTACGCATTAGAAATAATCTCATCGAGGTGATTCAAAGGTTTTGAATCGAAATTACAAATATAAAATGTCTTTACTGCCTGTTGTCTGTTGCTTGGAATATTTTATACTTTATCCTAAACACTCTTAAAATGTTTGGTATGTTAGCTCGACTTTTCGAAGAAAATGAGAGCTTATACTGTCACCCGGGTGTCGGCGTCGGCATTGGCGTTGGCGTTGCAACCAAGGTTAAAGTTTTTTCAAACATCAATAACTTCCATACTATCAAAGGGATTCAACCCAAACTTGGAATACTTATTCACCATCACACCCTCTACCTTACTATCAGGGCCCATGACCCTGGGACCACTCTATTTGGAGTTATGCCCCCTTTATACTAAGCAACTTAGAAAGTCGAGCGCGCTGTCTTCGGACAGCTCTTGTTTTTAGAAGGAGTATATTCTTATTACTTGTAGAAATTATGTCAATGCTTTTTAACAAAAACCTCTTAATTGCAGCTTAAAACAAGGTGCAGTTACGAGGTTTTTGTTGAAAAGCAATGACATGTTATAATAATTATTTGTTTGTTTAGTAATAATCATTTAAGCAGAAACTCCTATTGTAACTTATTTAAAATATCATAATCCATTTATAACTAGAGATGTTGTACTCCCATGGAGTTATGCAGGGTAATCTTTATATTCATAATAGTACAAGAGCTCTACTGTTAAATTAAACCTTTGTCACATTTTGTTTTATACACATTTTAAGCCTAGAATGGAAAAGAATGTGAAAAAAGAAGAACAAAAAAGGAAAAATAAACATATCGTCGTTGTAAATGCAAAACCTCGTATCTCGTTTTTGGAAAATTTCAAAGGGGATGGAATACAGTGTAATAACTTTTCTCAAACTGAAATGTTTTACTTGAAATTCGGACATATTGTTCGCAGATAATGTGTCATTCATACTGATTAGCAAATATATCCTAAAACCTACAAGAATTGTCTTAACTGGACACATAAGATTGTGCTTTAAAAATCGCAAGAATCGTCATACGAGGTTTTGCATTTACAACGACGATATATAAATAAAACTGCTTACCAGGCTTAAAGACAGAGCTTTCTCCAAGCTTTTCAGATCTATCAGATTTTACTTAAAACATCCTAAAAGAATTTCTTTTACTAATGATGAATTTTGTATTAACACTTTAACCCCTTCCCAAACAAGACCCAGTTGTGACGTCCGTAACCAAATGGTTTCGGGAAAACATTAAAGCAAAAGAAGAAAATGCTGATGATAAGCATTTATCTCCTTTTGCCTCAACATTTTCTATGCCATATTTTACACAAATCCAATCTTTATCAATGCCCATTAATTTTGGTGTCTGCAGCAGCTTTTAAATTTGACTAGCTAACATTTTGCTGTTTGGGATAGGAAAGGTATATTGTTTTTCACAAAATATTTCTGAATACAGATCATGAGATGATTTCATCGTGTTTTAAAGCAAGTGTCTTAATCAAAACAGCTGTATAAAATGAATACAAAGGTTTATTTACAGTATTGCTCGTTTCATTTTCTTTCACTTTATTATACCCTCGCACACAAAGTTTGTGGTGAGGAATATAGGAATCACCCTGTCTGTCTGTCCATCTGTCAACTCTTCCTAAATGACTGGACTGATTTTGATGAAAATTCATTTGAACAAATGTCACGGACATTTGCATGAAGCAATTTCTTCACTTTCTGCTCTCAACTAAGGGAGACTTCGAATTTCTCGTGAGCACAACTCCTCCTAAACAGCTAGACAGATTTTGATGAAAACTTACCTGAACAATCAACAAGACTTGGACATTCCCATGATGTAGTTTCTTTTCAATTCGAGGTAAACCAAGCGAGATAATCTGACTGACTGTGACCCACGCCAGCGGGGGTATTGGTCCGCTTCGCGACAGTTCTTGTATTTAATTATTCCCATGTAAGACAATGTAAGATAAATTTTTAGCTCCACTGGCCTTTCAGGCCAGCGGGCTATTGTCATGGTGTTGTGTCCGTCGTGCGTGCGTCCGTGCGTGCGTGCGTCCGTCCGTCCGGTTGTCAACTTTTTCTTTAAAAATCTTCTTCTCAGAAACTACTGGATGGATTTCAATCAAACTTCACAGGAATGATCCTTGGGTGACCCTCTCTCAGATTCCTCGAAATATTTCAGATTGAACAAGAAAGTCTGGAGTTATCTGCCCTTGAATATCAAAATGTCCGTTTTGGCTTTTTATCACTCTAGCAACAACAAATATTGACCAATCAATAGAAAATTTGGACAGAATGTTGGTGAATGGTAGACCTTGCATGACTGTATATTTCAATTAGATCGGAATTTCACTGCCTGAGTTAAGAGCTCATTTATATGGCATAAACTCAGCCAAGTAATGAGTAAAGTGTGAAATGGGTGGAAGGGTTACTGATTGCTGTATATAATTATCTCTTAGACAGAGCTACAGATAAGTGGGGGTGAAGACAATTACAACTTCATTACTTTAATTCCAATCACTATGTTGTGGGTACTCATTTGAATTGTCTCGACAAGATGATACAAATGAGTACCCACAACATAGAGTTTGATGAACAATAAGAGAATTATTGCAGTTTGAAAAGTCACCACTCCCTCTTATCTGGAGCTCTGCTTAGAGGTTGTTAAGTTACAAGTTAACCCATTACCAGAGGGCAAAAGTTTAGGCTAGTCTAAATTCTAAGACCTTGCAGACAACAATTTTAGGTTAATTTTTGGTCTCTTGTGGAAGTTAACATTGTGGAAAATGAAGAAAGTGATAGTCACATGCAATTTCTTCATTTTGCACAATTTTTTCAAAGTATCCTTGTGTGGAAATGGGTTAAACTAGTTATAGATAGTTTCAATTGATCATTGAGCAATTTTATGGACTATGTATCTGTTTAGATTGCCAGTATCATCCTAAGCTGGAATTTCCACTCTTTCCTTTACTTTCTTCTTGTTTTAGAGTCACTATGTGGTAATGAGTTAAGGGTATACTTAGAAGTGCACACTGTGTGTTCCCAAATGTGTTAACTAAATAAAAGAGTGGGTCATAGTGAAGTGTTAACCCATTAGCAGATGGCAAATTTTTAGACTGGGTAAATTCAAAGACCTTAACAGTGAATGGAATTTCACCCTTTCCCAAATTGCAAAACATTTATTAGAAATATGGTATATTTAGGAAGATCTACAGTTCATGAGTAAATTTAGATCTATTTGGCACAAAGAAGATTTTCATTACTAGTATTGCCGAGCCCGGATAGCTCAGTCGGTTACGTCGAAGTCTGTCAATCCAGGGGTCTCGAGTTCGAACACCGGCTCGGCCAGTATCCATTCTGACATTTGACAAAAGTCATTTGTCTCTAACCAATGGGTGTGAATCATTTATGTGAGAGAGCAGCTGGAGGCTCGGTTTGGATATTGTGGTTGTACTGGTGTGAGAAATACCAGGAACCCACGTTAGGTGCTGCAGCCGCCGTGATATGACCATAGAAGTTGAAAACGGCATAAATTCTAAACTGGAATTATCTCCCATTTCATTTAACCCTTTCCGAAATGGCAATTATCTGGTTAGAAACGTAGGATATTAAGGAGTAATTGATAAACAAATTTAGATCTGTTTGGAAGAAGGAAAATATTCATTGCTAATATTGACCTAAGCTGGAATTTCCTTCAACCCTTTCCCAAGTAGCAAAGATTTAGTTTTACATTCTTCTTGCTCTAAGAACCACAGGTATTGAACATTCTAATCAAAATTTGGATTAAATATTAAATGAAGCTCAGGCCTGTGGAGCGACTCAAGACCTTCAGGTCTTTCTAGTTATTATTATTATCCCTTCCAAAGAATATATCATATGTACTGGTAATATGTGAGTGCATGTTTTATGGATTTTAGGTAATTTATGCCAGAGAAACTTGCCTTTAATATTCTGTTTGCTTTGATGAAATCAAATAAGTCATTCTTCATTTGAATATTCTTTAGCAGGTTTTTGTAGAATAAGATTAAACTGCTTTGAATGTGCATGCTGATCACCCTCTGTTCTGCCAGTCTCATATAAAGTTCCCATTTGACAATTAACAACATGTTTATAAGAAATGCCAAATTTCAAATATTAGTTGGATATGTATTTAAGAATATTATTTAGCTCTTATTTGCTTGACACACTTGCATTATTCCCATAAATTTTCTTGCTTTTATAGATGTCATAGACAAAATTCCGCTTTTATTTGGGTGAAGTCTGATCTTTTACTTTACTCTTATTCTTTATGAAGTTATGTTTGAGAGGAAGTATTGACATTAATTCTTTAAACCGCCTTTTCTTACAAAATTACGAGGAAAAATGATTAAAGACTCTAGATAAAATTTTTGATTCTTATGTGATTTGATTTGTCCAAGTGTTTTTTTTTCTGGGCGATTTTCTTTTTATTTTCTAAGGTGAAAGGTGGAATGGAAAGGGTAGGATTTATTCTCTACTTTCTAAACCTTGGCACTCTTGATTAATTCTCTGCAGAAATTGTTGATTTTGAAATAACATCACAATAGTCAGTCTGACTTTCTGAACCCACTTTACAACTTTAACCCTTTCCCAAACAAGACCTGATTTTGACGTCCCTAATATAAAAGGCTTGGGAAAACATTGAAACAAAAGGAGAAACTGCTGATAATCAGCATTTCTCCTTTTGTCTCAATATTTTCTGTGCCATATTTTACACAAATGCTATCTTTAATAACATCCATTTTGTCATTTTTGGCAGTTTTTGAAGTGGATCACCCTAAAATTTTGTGGTTTGGGAAAGGGTTAATCCATCACATGGTGGCTAACTTTAAGGTTGTTCTATCCATTAGTGGTCAACTTTTGTTTTTAACATTTACCTTAAGTGTCCTTAGCAAACCACAAGTAAAGCTCAAACAAAGAGAAACTATATGTGGAAATATTTGCCTTGATAATTTTTCAAATGAGTATGAAATTAGGTAAGCAGGGCTCAAAACATTTTTTAACCCATTACCAAACGACAATATTTTGGGTTGTTTCAAATTCAAAAATGTTGCAGACGACAATTTCAAGTGGATAAAATTTATAATCTTTTGGACTTTTTGGATAGAAAACAATGTGGGAAATGAAGAAATTTCTTGTTACAAGCAATTTCTTCAATTTCCACAATGTTTTTTAAAGCCTTTTCCTTTCGGGGAGTCAAAAAGAGTTAATGTGTGGTAATGAGTTAAACAGACAGAAATCTATATAATCATAACTGGCAGTGATGAGTGCCCTCAGTCTGTTATCAATGCTGTCTTGTCTAGGGGGGGACCATTTTTGCGCTTGTTAGTTTGCATGTATGGCGATATGATCATGTAGCTTTTGCTAGAAAACAAATTTATATACATAATTCTTTTTCTTTATATATTACAAATAATTTGCTTACGTAAATGTTGTCTTTCCGTTAATGTAAGTATTGTGATAAGCGGTGAATTCATTTGAAAACATTTCCTTTGAATGTACAGCTTAATTGAAAAAGAATTTGGCAAAATTTTTCATAAGTCTGTACAACGAAGAATATTAACAAGACAAAATGAGACCAGTTAATTCTGTTTTTTTTGTTCAATGTTCCCCATTGCCTTTTCAAATAGAAACATCAAAATTACCGTCTGTAGGTAAAGGTTAAACATTTTGTGATAGTATTTTGAATGGTAAAACTTTTGAATATATTTTTCAGAGATTAACCACAACATGGTTGGGAAGTTCCATTTTGTAGATTTAGCAGGATCAGAACGAGCTCACAAAACTGGGAATGTTGGTGACAGGTTCAAGGGTATGTAGGCATTTGTCCCATTACTTAATATTTCTTAGGAATTGGGAGAATATATAATTCTAAATATCCATATTAAGTCAAAAGAATGGTATTATTTCAGTGCAGCACAAATGTCAATTAAGCCCATAAGAAAAACAGTAAATTAAGGAAAAAAGAAAAGAAATAAAACAATATCAGTAAAAAGGATCTTCTCCTTTTTAATCTATACCTAACCTTGTTTGAAAAATGCATGTGAATTAATTTTCTTGTCCACCAATTGTCAAATCTGCAATCAGTTTCAGGTATTCCACCCCACATCTAAGTAGATTCTTGCGACTTCGGAATATTTGGTGGAACTTTATTCACATTTGCCAGGTATCAGAACTTATTTGGGCAACATCATAAACATAAGGTTGAACGGTCCACTACGAATGTTTACTGTACAATGTTGTACTCTAATGTTGCATGAATCTCATTAGGGGTGGACTACCCTAATATAATATTGTTCTGCGAATGTGTTAACCCTTTCCCAAACAAGACCTGGTTTTGACGTCCCTAATAGAAGAGGCTTGGAAAAACATTGAAACAAAAGAAGAAACTGCTGATAACCAGCAGTTTCTTCTTTTGTCTCAATATTTTCTCAGCTATATTGTACACAAATCTAACCTTGATTAGCATTCATTTTGTCGTCTGCTGCGGTTTTGAATGGGAGCATCCTAAAATTTTGTCGTTTGGGAAAGGGTTAAAAAGCAGGGTTTGTTTTTCAGAATCTGTACACATCAATTCTGGATTACTTGCCCTTGGTAATGTTATCAGTGCTCTTGGTGACCCGAAGAAGAAAAGTACACACATTCCATATAGAGAGTCGAAAATAACCAGGTTGTTAAAAGTAAGTATAACCCTTTGCCCGAGTGAAACAATTTTAGGGAATAATTTGCATTGTTTTAGACGAAAAGTCTTAGAGAAAATGTTTTGGGAAACATTAAGGCATAAGAAGAAAATGCTGCTGATCAGCATTTTCTTCTTTAACCTCAATATTTCCTTGCCTATATTTATACAGAAATCCAATCTTTCATCATTATACATTTTGTTGTCTTAAACAACTTTTGAATGGACTAGCCTTAAAATTTTAACATGTCAGAAAGGATTGGGCCAGTAAATCCTTGTGCATAAACCTCAAATGTGTGGTGTTTGTGCAAATGATTATGTACGAAAACATCTTGAGCAAAGAAAGATATGGTGAAATTGTGCAATGATTTCTATATATAGATGTCTTTTATTTGACAATGTGAAACTAAAGCAGAGCAACAGATAACAGGGGATAAAATCATTCTAAAATTGTTATTTCAAACTCAAACCCTATGATGTGTGTACTCATTTGAATCATCTGGATTAGACAATTTCAATGAGTACCAGCGACATAGGGTTTAATTAACAGCTAGTGAAATATTAAATCTTGAAAAGCCATTACCTCCACTTATCTGTCACTCTGTATACAGTTAGGATATTCTATACTTTAATTATGTTGTTTGTCCCTTCATTCTGTAGGATTCTCTCGGAGGCAATGCCAACACACTAATGGTATGCTGTATAAGTCCTTCTGTCACCAACTTTGATGAGTCCCTGAATTCTCTCAAATATGCTAACAGGGTATGTATGTCTTTCTGTAGTTGTTGAATAAAAAAACTCAATAGGTGTAGGGTAAATTAGGTACAGTCGACACTCGTTATGTCGACATTGGATAAGTCGAATTTTCGCTTAAGTCGAAGTTCAAATCTGGTCCCGTCCTCATCAATGGACATATTTTTTCCAAATAAATTATTTTCGAACTGAATATAGCTATTGAAATATAGTAAGAAAAGGATAGAAATTGCTCGAAACGAGCAATTTCTTTCCTTTTCCTACTATATTTCAATGATAATTGTACTTGATTAGTTTCAAAAACGGTCAAATATCAACTTTATCGTAGCCGAACAAAATCGGATGAGTCGAACTCCGGATATGTCGAGGTATTTTGACAGCCCCTTCGACTTCGACACAACGAGTGTTGACTGTACATCTTAAGAACTCTTCTTCTAATGAAGCAGCATTTGGATTGGATTCACATTGTTTATAGTCTTGAGGGCAAGATCTACGAAGTTTGCGCAGAAAATGTGCTCAGGTGACCGACCTATGTGCCTCTTTTCTTTCCCCCTAGTCAGGAAAGCATTTGAATAAAATTTCCTTGTCATAAATGACTGGTTAAAAGAGCCTGGAAAAGCCAGATGAAAATTGATTATCATATATTTATACCTTTTTAAAACATTTCTTTTTGACACCCTCAAGATAAAGGCTTTAAAAAGCATTGCAAAAATTAAAGAGAATTCTTCATTTACCATGCATCAAAATAGAGGCAATTTGTGGGAAGTTAGACCAAATAAAACATCACCACAATCAATGTATCATCAACCCAATACGCTATGATGGAATTTCTGGCTGGATGAATTATGTTGCAGACGACAATTTCATGTGAATGAAATTTTACATCTTTCAGTCTTTCTTGTAAGAAAACATTCTGAGAAATCTTTCTTGTTAGAAAACATTCTGGGAAATGAGGAAATTGCTTGTCACAAGTAATTTCTTCATTTTCCATCATGTATTTCAAAGCTTTTATCTTTTTGGTATTAAAAGACATCACTGTATGGTAATAGGTTTAATGTATTTTCTTTACAGGCCAGAAACATCAAGAATCTACCCATTGTCAACAGAGATATACAATCTATTAGGTTTGAAGAGATGCAGACAGAAATTATAGTGAGTGGTGAAGAATTATAGAATTTTAATCCTTTCTTACTTAACAAATATTGAGATTATAGGTGAAAATTCTAAAGTGTTGCTGGGGACAAAATCTGTATGAATGGTATTTTGGCATAGAAAACATTGATGGGAAATGAGTAAACACATAATTAGAGTTGTTTCTTCATGATTCTGTGTTTTCTAGAGATAATACATTATCATTGAACATTTTTCTAACGCAGGAATTTCAGAATTACAATAAAAATATTTTCTAATGGTTAATAGTGATGCAAAAACAAGATACAAAAAATAATTTTCTGGTAATTTCAGGCATTACGAGAAGAATTAGCCAGACAGAGAACTACAATATTGGGTAATGGAGTAATGGATTCTGATCTAGAAAACGCAGCTAAATATGCTTCACAGATTAAACATTTGGAGGATCAAGTAGCTAGGTAATCTATTTCTCACAATATTTTCCATAGCCATTATCTTGAATGGCATCAAAAGGTGTCATTGTGCGGGAATAGAAAAAAAAAACAAAAACAAAAAACAACAAAAGAACTACAATATTTGGTAATGGAGTAATGGACACTGATTTAGAAAACGCAGCTAAATATGCTTCACAGATTAAACATTTGGAGGATCAAGTAGCTAGGTAATCTATTTCTCACAATATTTTCCATAGCCATTATCTTGAATGGCATCAAAAGGTGTCATTGTGCGGGAATAGAAAAAAAAACAACAAAAACAACAAAAGAACTACAATATTTGGTAATGGAGTAATGGATACGGATTTAGAAAACGCAGCTAAATATGCTTCACAGATTAAACATTTGGAGGATCATGTAGCTAGGTAATCTTTATAACTGTTAAGAGAATGAAATTTTTACATATTTTGGTCTCGCTGTGAAGAAAATATTGTGGGAAATGAAGAAATTGCTTGTCACAAGCAATTTCTTCATTTCTCACAATGTTTTTCCATAGCAATTATCTTGAATGGCATCAAAAGGTGTCATTGTGTGGGAATGGAAAGAAAAACTCAACAACAAAAAACAACAACAAAACTACAATATTTGGTATGGAGTAATGGATTCTGATCTAAAAAATGCAGCTAAATATGCTTCACAGATTAAACATTTGGAGGATCAAGTAGCTAGGTAATCTTTCTCAATTTTATTTTTCAAAACCCTATGTTGTGGGTTCTCATTTAAATTGTCTCATTAGAATTGTCCCATTGAAACAATTCTGAATGAGACAATTCTAATGATACAATTCCAATAAGATCCTACAACTAAGGGTACTTTACAGCACCTATTTGTATTTCATGTTTCCAAAAATACTTGGTGTGAATTATTTCTGGACACCAACTTGAAAATGCATCTACAGTCTAGGGAACAAGTACTGTTCCCCAGAAATACTCCCCAATACATTATAGAAGCTACCTGGCTTACATGTGAGCAATATCACATACTTGTACTAGATACTGTCTAAATATGTATCACAGATTAAACATTTAGAAATGAAGTAGCAAGAAATCCCTTGCAAAATTACTCTCTACACTTTGTCCATCTTACAACTACAGCATTATAGAAAGTGGCATTATAACTACACTTTTAGTGAGCCAGGACTTTATGCTATAAAGGCCCTATTTCCAGACCATGACTCTTTTATTATGCCCCCGATAGGGAGGCATCATAAATTTGACTTGTCCGTCCGTCTGTCCGTCCGTCCGTCTGTCCGTCCGTCTGTCCGTCCGTCATTCCGTCCAAAAACTTTAACATTGGCCATAACTTCCTTATTACTTAACATATTCGCTTCATACTTTACCACAACATTCCTTGGTACATTACCTTTCTGTAGGCACATACTTTGGTGACCTTGACCCCTGGATGACCTTGACCTTGAACAAAGATTGGCCATAATTTAAAATCAAAGCGGTGTCGGGGGCATTGTCATCTTACAGTGACAGCTCTTGTGATTTTCAGAATACAGACGGAGTGTGCTAATTACAAAATGATCGCAGAAGAGGCTTATAAACAGTTGATACAGCTGAATGGTAAAGACTTTCTCACCAGAAGTCAGGATGTTAGGCTGAAAGACTGGCTCGATCTCATGGAAGAGGTAAAATGGATTTCTTTATTTGTTTCATTATAGGTTTTGTAACATCCTCCCCCATTGTTGTCAATTCTGCATCAGCAAATTTGCTCTGTAGTCTTTGTCACAAATTCATAGACTGAGACTTAAGTAGATAGTTATTCTATTCAACATAGGGTTACAAATCCTTTGTGGCTTAAATAACTAGGACATACATGTATTATTCATAAAGGAGAACAAATTCATACAAGGCTAGGATGGAGAGTTTGACATTTTAATGAATGAAATTGATTTTTAGCTCACCTGAGCACAAGGTGCTCAAGTGAGCTATTGTGATCACCTTTTGTCCGGCGTCCGTGCATCGTCCGGCGTCTGTCGTGCGTCGTCCTTCAACAATTTCTTTAAATGACATCTCCTCCTAAACTACTGGGCCAATTTCAACCAAACTTGGCAGGAATATTTATTAGGTGACCCCCTTTCATAATTTCTAAAGGAATTGAAATCCATAAAAAAAACTCTGGTTGCCATGGCAACCGAAAGGAGAAATTTGAATGAATCTCAATACTATCTTTGAACGACATCTCCTCCTAAACTACCTATTTTTTAGGTGACCCCCTTTCATAATTGCTAAAGGAATTGAAATCCATAAAAAAAACTCTGGTTGCCATAGCAACCGAAAGGAGAAATTTGAATGAATCTCAATACTATCTTTGAACGACATCTCCTCCTAAACTACCTGGCCAATTTCAACCAAACTTGGCAGGAATGTTCCTTAGATGACCCCCTTTCAGAATTGCTAAAAGAATTGAAATCCATAAAAACTCTGGTTGCCATGGCAACAGAAAAGGAGAAATTTGACTGAATCTCAATACTATCTTTGAATGACATCTCCTCCTAAACTACCTGGCCAATTTCAACTAAACTTGGGAAAAATAATCCTTAGGAGGTCCTCTTTAAGAATTGCTAAAAGAATCGAAATTGACTAAAAACTCTTGTTGCCATGAGACCAGAAAAGGAGAAATTTGACTAATTCTCAATAATTTCTTTGAACAACATCTCCTCCTAAACTACTTGGCCAATTTCAACCAAACTTGGCAGAAATATTTCTGAGGAGGTTCTTTTTAAAAATTGCTAAAAGAATTGAAATCCTTTAAAAGCTCTGGTAGCCATGGCAACAGAAAAGGAGATTTTCCCCCAAATCTCAATGACATCGTTGAATGATATCTTCTCCTAAACTAACAGGCTAATTTCCACCAAACTAGGCAGAAATATTCCTTAGGAGGTCACATTTAAAAAATTGCTTATCAGGGGCATAGCATCTACATTTATGCATGGATTTAAAAAAATGTATGGGTAAATGTGTTCTTTATCATGAATAGATGTTCTATTTGAAATATATATTTAGGTAGGTTCAAGGTCATAGATCTAAGTCAATTTGTAAATTTCTGTTTGTTTGTCAGTCTGTATGTTTTATTTTAATTCCATCTGTCCAAAGCAAATTCTCATTAACCACACAGCCGAAGTGGATGAAACTATATACAGATATTGCACTAAGGTAGTTTTCTGGGTTTTCTATGGATTGAAATCGCATAGCGGCGTTCATATGTTCTTTGACCCTTTATTGCATTACCTGTAAGAAATCTGATCTGTTATAAAACCCCATCTCAGGTGAGCAACCTAGGGCCAACGGCCTCTTGTTTATGCAAAATTGATCATAAAATTATGTCACTTGAATGTGAAAACTTCCAATTCATAAGTACATCATGCATTTTGTTGAGTAAATGCAAAAGAATGATTGATACACATGTAATGAATATCCTCTGTTTATCATATATTACAATACATTATCAGATTTCAGACCAAGTGGACAGTGTTATGGTATATGTTATACACCAGTTTCTAAAAAAAATGATGTTACTTTTAAATATTGTTCCTATGCTCTAGTTGCCGGAGCATATAATTATCATGTTGTACATCTATCTGTATATCTCAGTTTTTTAGCTCACCTGAGCACGAAGTGCTGGAGGTGAGTTATTGTGGTCACTTTTTGTCCGGCATCCGTCCGTCCGTCCGGACGGACTCCGTCCATCCGTCAACATTTGGGGTGTTTACACTCTAGCATCCACAAAAGTTACTCAGTCTTGATCAAACTTGGCCAAAACAAGTACGATCAGTTCTCGGACAAGTTTGATTATGGGCCTGATCGGACCAGAAAGCGCGGAGTTATCTGCCCTTGAATGTCAAAAAATGCTGTTTTTAAGTTTGTTTACACTCTAGCATCTACAATTATTGATCAATCAAGACAAAACTTGGACATAATGTTGGAGACCATAAGATCTTGGATGAGGTCAATTTTCAGTCTGATCTGACCTGAAATATGAGAGTTATGTGCCCTTGAATTGGGCAAAATTGCCACTTTTTTGCTGTATTCAAAAGAGTTAATCTAAGGGAAGGAACTCTGACACTACTTTACTTCAGTATAAGTAGAGTTATCTAGTTTGATAGAGGATATAAATAGATTTACACTCTTATTAACACATTACCAAACAACAAAATTTTAGCCTAGTCCAAAATCATAGGTGTTGCAGACGACAAGTTCCATTGAACAAAATTTAACATTTTTTGGTCTTTCTTGGTAGAAAACATTGTGGGTAATGAAGAAATTGTTTGTCACAATGTTTTCCAAAGCCTTTATTTTGTGGGGCATCCAAAAGCGCCAATGTGTGGGAAATGGTCAATCAAGACAAAACTTGGACACAATGTTGGGGACTTTAAGATCTCAGATGAGTTTGATTTTCAGTCTGATCTGATCTGAAAGTCAAGAGTTACGTGCCCTTGAATTTGACAAAATAGCCATTTTCGGCTGTTTTCAACCTTTTTTACGCTCTACAATCTACAATTATTATTCAATCAAGACAAAACTTGGACACAATGTTTTGGACCATAAGATCTGGGATTAGCTTGATTTTCAGTCTGATCTAATCAGAAAGTCAGGAGTTATGTGCCCTTGAATTTGACAAAATTGCTGTCTTTTACTGTTTTCGACTTTGTTTACACACTAGAATCTACAATTACTGACCAATCAAGACAAATCTTGGACACAATGTTGGAGACTATAAGATCTCAGGTAACTTCGATTTTCAGTTTGATCTGATTAGAAAGTCAAGAGTAATGTGCCCATGAATTTGATAAAATTGCTGTTTTTGGCTGTTTTCGACCTTGTTTATACTCTAGAATCTACAATTATTTATCAATCAAGACAAAACTTGAAGACAATGTTGGGGACTATAAGATCTTGGATGAGTTTGATTTTCAGTCTGATTTGACGAGTATGTTGAGAGTTATGTGCCCTTGAATTTGACAAAATTGCCATTTTTCGGCTGGTTTCGACTTTGTTTACATTCTAGAATCTACAATTATTGATCAATCTATAGATACAAAACTTGGACACAATGTTGGGAACCATAAGATCTCATTTGAGATTGATTTTCAGTCTGATCTGATCAGAAAGTTGAGCGTTATGTGCCCTTGAAATTGACAAAATTGTTGTTTTCGGCTGTTTTCGACCTTGTTTATACTCTAGAATCTACAATTATTTATCAATCAAGACAAAACTTGGATACAATTAGGGCTACAGATAAGTGGAGGTGAAGACATACTAACATTGTTTTTTCGAATTCAAATCCTATGTTGTGGGTACTCATTTGAATCGTCTCGACGAAACGATACAAATGAGTACCTTCAACATAGGGTTGGATGATCACTGACAGTATTATTGCAGTTTGAAAAGTCACCACCCCCTCTTATCTGGAGCCCTGTACAATGTTTGGCACCATAATTTAGATCTTGGATGAGTTAGATTTTCACAACCTTATTGACCATAAGTTCTTTTTCAGTCTTAAAGTAATAAATATTAATTGAATTGAACAAAAGTGTTGCTCATATCATTTAGGTTCAGGTGAGCGATATAGGACCATCATGGTCCTCTTGTCATTGTTTTATGCCCTCATACTCATTCATAGTTGGGATCTTGAAAAGGGCTCTTGAGACTACATTTTTCCGAAATCATCTTCTGGGTAATCAGTCAGTCTTATCAAGATCCATGATGAACTCTCATGGTTACTATATGTCATGTAGAAATTACTAGAGAGATCCATGATGAACTCTCATGGTTACTATATGTCATGTAGAAATTATTAGAGAGATCCATGATGAACTCTCATGGTTACTGTATGTCATGTAGAAATTACTACAGAGATCCATGATGAACTCTCATGGTTACTATATGTCATGTAGAAATTACTAGAGAGATCCATGATGAACTCTCATGGTTACTATATGTCATGTAGAAATTACTAGAGAGATCCATGATGAACTCTCATGGTTACTATATGTCATGTAGAAATTACTAGAGAGATCCATGATGAACTCTCATGGTTACTATATGTCATGTAGAAATTACTAGAGAGATCCATGATGAACTCTCATGGTTACTATATGTCATGTAGAAATTATTAGAGAATAACATGGATCTTGATCAGACTGCATGAATGTGCAAGCTGGTCTTTTTCACATGATGAATACATTTCTGGTGCTAAGTGATACCACGGTCAAAGTCATGTACCCTTTTATATTATTACCAAATATTGATTGCATTTATAAAGTCATGTGTGTTTCACAAATAAATGATATTGTTATGGGGGAAATTAACAGAAGTATTATTGTCTGAAAAGTTTGATTTTAGAGTTTTGGATTAATTATGCCCCCTTTCGAAGAAAAAGGGGGTATATTGTTTTGCAAGTGTCGGTCGGTCGGTCTGTCCGTAGACCAAACTTTGTCCGGATCATAACTTAAAAAGTATTAAAGGTAGAATCATGAAACTTTACAGGTGGATAGATCTATTTATGGAGAGGTGCAGTGCACAAGAACTGTAACTCTGCCGATCAAATTTTTTGAGTTATTGCCCTTTGTTGATTTTATAACTTGATTCTTGTCCGGAGCATAACTCAAAAAGTATGTAAGGTAGAATCATGAAACTTTACAGGTGGATAGATCTCATTGTGGAGAGGTGCAGTGCACAAGAACCGTAACTCTGCCGATCAAAATTTTGGAGTAATTGCCCTTTGTTGATTTTATAACTTGATTCTTGTCCGGAGCATAACTCAAAAAGTATGTAAGGTAGAATCATGAAACTTTACAGATGGATAGATCTCATTGTGGAGAGGTGCAGTGCACAAGAACCGTAACTCTGGCGATCAAATTTTTGGAGTTATTGCCCTTTGTTGTTTTCAACCTTGGTTCTTGTCCAGGGCATAACTCAAAAAGTATGTTAGGTAGAATCATGAAACTTTACAGGTGGATAGATCTCATTGTGGGGAGGTGCAGTGCACAAGAACTGTAACTCTGCTGATCATATTTTTGGAGTTATTGCCATTTGTTGATTTTAAAATTTTATTTTTGTGCGGAGCACAACTCAAAAAGTATGTAAGGTAGAATCATGAAACTTTACAGGTGGATAGATCTCATTATGGAGAGGTGCAGTGCACAAGAACTGTAACTCTGGCAAACAAATATTTGGAGTTATTGCCCTTTGTTGATTTTATAACTTGATGCTTGTCTAGAGCACAACTCAAAAAGTATGTAAGGTAGAATCATGAAACTTTACAGATGGATAGATTTCGTTATGGAGAGGTGCAGTGCTCAAGAACCATAACCTTGCCGATGAAATTCTTGGAGTTATTGCCCTTTGTTGAATTTACACTTAATTCTTAAAATTGCCTATATCTTATGTCTTTTTACACATACAGGCTTGATATCTCACACATATATACCTCCTATCAACATCGTTCACGTTTGACCATGACCTTGGACCTTGTGACCTTGACCTTGGAGTTTGACCTACTTTAAAAAAATTAAACCGGGCATATATCTCATGACCTATTACACACACAGCCTCGATATTTCACACATGGACACCTCCTACCAAGACCTTTCACAATTGACCATGACCTTGGACCTTGACCTTGGAGTTTGACCTACTTTGAAAAAAATTAAATCGGGCATATATCTCATGACCTATTACGAGGGGTGATCCAGAATTAGCGGTACTGATCCTCTAAAATTAATATTTGTGTGTTTTTCTTGAATTTTGTCGGCCAAATGTGTCGTTTGGAGAGGGACTGTGCCGCTAGGCAACTATTTGTCTTCCGCTTATGCTCTCTAATTAATAACGTTTCTACTAAAAGTATTTTATCAGATATTCTTCACATTTGTGATAAATATGACCTTAGTAGTGTTTTTGAAGAATAAATGAAGTCTGGGGTTTTCCCAAGTAAATATGTTTGGAAACAAAGGTTTTGTTCAAAAATAAAACAATACTTTATCAGCAATTGGGACTCAAGGACATCTGCACCTGAATTTGCTTTGTATAGGCAAATTCAAGTGTGTTTTTCTGATAGTCCATTATGGCCAGTGGCTCAAAACAATCCCCGTCTTCTTAATGCATGTTTCTCTGTCGCACAGCTTTTAGCTTATTTGCCGCTTTATATACCGGTCTGTTCTCGTTGCAACAAAGACAATATTACTTTGAATATGACTGCGCACATTTTGTTTGAGTGTGAATATGTGAATCACTGTAGAACAACCTTCAACCAGTTTATCAATGATTCTTTTGGCACAACTGTGTTAAATTATTTGACAAGCTCAGACAGTGACACCTATGTGAAAGCCCTTTTTGGGCTAAATGAAAACCTTTCTGAAATTTTAAGAGAAAACAACGAACAGTTCTACTCAAAAGTTATTACTTTCCTTCATACAGTCTTGACTTGTTATTATAACAGAGAGTGATAATGTAGACCATTGCCGGTACGCACGTCAGTGAGTACCGACTTTGGGATGCATTTTCCTACTCCCAACTGTAACACTGCTTATGTGTTATAAATGTATCAATACACAGCCTTGTGAGTTTACTTTTCATTTAGTTTCGGTCAAGTTTTCTTACTATGAAGGTACGTGGATATAACGGATCGCAACTCATTCTGTATGTCAAAATATGTTTATATGCATGTAGTCCTTCCTCTTTTTCCTTCTTCTTCTCTTGCTTTATCCATTGTTTCATACGTGAATATCTACTGCTTTTGTCTCATATTGTAATGTAAATGTATAATATGTTTGTCTGTTCATATGTCCATGCTTGTATTGTCTGTTCATATATCCATGTTTGTATATGTATCTTCATAAATGGAGGAATTAAAGAATAATAATATTGCGTCCATGTTGAAAGCGTGTCCATAGCAACCAAGGTACGGTTAAGCGGGGCAGGGGTAGAATAACTTGACTTTTTAATATTCAAAATGTGTTTTCAAGCCTTTCTAACGAAACGATTTTACTGAAACGTTGTGGACATCAAAAATGACTTCGTGCTTTTCTATGACCAAAGTTTAAACGTTATTTCTGGCCAAACGAGAGAACTGTGGACCACTTTCCTTTGGCGATAAAAGCCAACTTTGACGTTGGCAGAGTATTCGAACGTACACAGTTTTTTAGTTTTGCGTATGTAACGTGGAAATTCCATAATCGATACTTACAAATAATGTAGAAAAACTCATAAACATTCTTTATTAGAATTTTCACAATTATTTGACACCGAATTCTCAAAAAGGGAAGAACATTTTTGTAGGAAAAGAAAGCGACTAGTATCTAGATGCGCAGTCTGGACGCGACGTCAACTAAATCTGATAAGGGCGTCAACACTTGAAGTCGCACTTCACCATAAAATACATTTGTTACAAGACGGACCTAAGTTATGGTAGAGAGTTTTTGATATTGACCGATAATTTTAACCTGAATAGGCTCAGATGTCAGTAGATTCCATATCTACCTAAAACAGAAATTCTGGGAAAACGCGTACAGGCATTGAAGAAATTCTGGATCAAAGATTTCGTTTAGAAGCAAATCCCGTGATAAAATCTCAACAGCAGATTAATTTAGGTGCGTTTTATGACCTAAAAACACTTAAGGTATCCAACTCCTCAAAAGCACCAAAGAGCCAGATGCGAAATTTGAAAAGTGTCAGTAATTCATAAACTGTGTTACATTTCCATTCCAAATACAAACACAAGCATTTTGAACGGTTTAGAATTTTGAATTAATGCATACTAAAGGAAATATTTGACCAAAATGTTCCAAATTACCTCCCTTGCATATGAATAAAGAGTAAAATAATCTCTGTAAATTATTTTCTTCTTGAAGCATAATCTTGAAATCCGGCATGGTGAATCAACTTATTTGAAGTGTATTTACAAGTGTGTGCAATTTGATGCATTTCATATGGCTAGAAAGTGGTGATTTTTTTAGGGTCTGTAAACCTTAAAATCACAACAACGGACATCACCTGTCTCATCCCCAATCAAAGAAAGCTAAAATCGTTCCTTCTCACAAGTTAAAGTTTCAGTGGAATTGATTGCGGGTATTTCCCTATATGAAATCGGTACTGACATGTCAGTTTCAAGGACCTGGTAAATTAGCTCTAGAAATTCTATGGGCGTTTTCTACAATCGACAAGCAATGGTACATGGATATTTTAGGTGGATTAATTAAACGTCACAGTAATCGTATTGCAACTCTATGTGGCTCTGTGGAGGAGTAACGTCATTATTTAACGTTGCGAACTTGCGACGTCGTGACGTTCGGTGAATACCTGCCCCGCCTATGCGTTATATACAAAACTAGTTTTATCGTAACTTTTTTGTTCTTGGTCCGATTTTGATGATATTTCGTCGATGGATCATTGATAAATTACAGTTCATGCTGTAAAAATTTGATTGACTTCGATGGATTCGTATTGAAGTTATAAAGGCAGTACCGCTAATTCTGGATCACCCCTCGTACACATACAGCCTTGATATTTCACACATGGACACCTCCTACCAAGACCTTTCTCAATTGACCATGACCTTGGACCTTGTGACCTTGACCCTGGAGTTTGACCTACTTTTTAAAAACTTTAACCTGGCCGATATATCATGTCCTTTTACACATACAGCCTTGATATTTGACACATGGAAACCACCGACCAAGACCTATCACATATGACTAAATGACCTTGGACCTTGTGACCCTGACCTTGGAGTTTGACCTACTTTTAAAAAAATTAAACTGGGGCTTTATCACATGTGCTATTATACAGGGTGTACAACGTTCGAACTGCATTATGGGTAATTTCGGCTCCACTGTGGAGAATTTTGTTGAAAATTCCCTCGACTCAGGTAAGTGTTTATCTTATATTTCCGCCAATTCACGACTGATTTTGAAAAACTAACGTGGAGTGCCCCCGCCTTAACGAAAGCAATCATCGGATGTTAATTTCACGTCCCTGCACACAGTAATAAAAAAGTTATTGAAGAACAAAATTTGGAAAAAGCGTTTTCTGATGGCACCGCCGTGGAGAAATTTACAATGTTTTTGAAGAAAACGAGCTAAAATACCAATGTCCGAGTACGAAAGCATGCTGTGTGTTATCAGAACGAGCCTAACTGCGGTCCACCTGACCATAACCCTCAGAAATCTGATTGAAACCGTGAAATTTAAGCAGTTTGCAAAATTGCTCCGCCGTGGAGAGTGCAAGAAAAAGCTCCGCCGTGGAGTATATACATTGTGCTTTGCCATCGATAGGAAACGGATCGGACCATACAAAAGCATCTTTGTATATAACCTATGTATTATCTTACTTAGATCATGCCTAAGTACGTAGTAAGACCGTAAAGTGTACACTTGACGTGACACAATTTAACGTCCTATTGTTTTTAGCTCACCTGAGCACGAAGTGCTCAAGGTGAGCTATTGTGATCGCTTTTTGTCCGTCGTCTGTCCGTCCGTCTGTCCGTCTGTATGTCCGTCCGTCCGTCTGTCCGTCCGTCCGTCTGTCAACAATTTGGTGTTTACACTCTAGCATCTACAAATATAAGCCAATCTTAACCAAACTTGGTTAAAACATGTATGACCATGAGCTCTCGGATGAGTTTGAATTTGGGTCAGATCGGACCGGAAAGTCCGGAGTTATCTGCCCTTGAATGTAAAAAATAGCTACTTTTGACATTGTTTACACTCTAGCATCTACAAATATTGACCAATCAATACAAAAGTTGGACACAATGTTGGTGACCATAAGATCTCGGATGAGTTCAATTTTGGGTCAGATTGGACCAGAAAGTCCTGAGTTATCTGCCCTCAAATTTGACAAAATTGTCGTTTTTTTCCGTTTTCGACTTTGTTTACACTATAGCATCTACAATTATTGACAAATCAAGACAAAACTTTAAGACAATATTAGTGACCGTAAGATCTTGGATGAGTTCGATTTTGGGTGAGATCGGACCAGAAAGTCAGGAGTTATCTGCCCTTGAATGTAAAAATTAGCTACTTTTGACATTGTTTACACTCTAGCATCTACAAATATTGACCAATCAATACAAAAGTTGGACACAATGTTGGTGACCATAAGATCTCGGATGAGTTTGATTTTTGGCTTGATCGGACCAGAAAGTCCTGAGTTATCTGCCCTTGAATTTGACAAAATAGTTGTTTTGGACCGTTTTCGACTTTGTTTACACTATAGCATCTACAATTATCGACCAATCAAGACAAAACTTTAACACAATATTAGTGACCATAAGATCTTGGATGAGTTTGATTATGGGTCAGATCGGACCAGAAAGTCAGGAGTTATCTGCCCTTGAAAGATCTACAAATATTGACCAATATGTGCAAAAAATGGACGCAATGTTGGTGACATTATGTAAGGTTTCGGATTAGTTTTTCTTTTGGTTTGATCGGACCAGAATGTCCTGACTTATCTGCCCTTGAATTTGACAAAATTGCTGTTTACGACTTTGTTTTTACTCTAACAACCACAAAATTAATGGTGACCAATCAAGACAAAACTTTGATCTTGGATATAATGGTTATAATCACCATAAGATCATGGATGAATTTGAACTTCAGCACAATTAGACGAGCAGTTTCTGAGTTATCTGCCCTTGAAATGGACAAAATTCTCGTTTTTGACTTTGTTTTCACTCTTTACAACCAGATACATATATATTGACCTATAAAGAGGAAACAGGGACATAATGTTGATGTTTGTTCAGTCTTAATGTCACAAATATTAATTAATTCAAACATAACTGTGGCTCATATCATCTTGGTTCAGGTGAGCGATATAGGACCACCATGGTCCTCTTGTAATGCTTTACTCAGAGATTACTCCTAAACGCTTTTAAAATAACTCATAATTCAGAATAACTTTATATGCCCGCAATTACAAGATTTTACGTATTTGGTATTTTCCGTTGATTTTCATGCGTCTCCGTAATTGTACACTTCAAGTGGTTCACCGTTAGAATGAATTTGATTTTAATTTTTTCCCGAACAACCAAGTTTAGACTGTCTCAATTTAAAAGAATTGGAGACAACAAAAAACTGATATCATAAGAATGAAATGTGTATATTACAACATAGAAACCATTTTTGGAAAAAGATAATCAGCCATTTCTTCTTCTCCCTCAATGTTATCGAAATATATTCCTACTAGGAACACCAAAACCATGTTTTGTTCAGGAAATGGTTAAGGCAGCTCACAAAGATTTTTATATCATTTTACAATTTCGTTGATCCTATACCGACATCCACGTTTTCATGTATGGATATGTTGGTAGGGGAGACCGGGTCTATCTGTTACACGGGGAAAGTTGCTTCACCTACAGTTGCACGACAGTGACCTCACGCACAATGTTCTAACTTTAATGATATGGAATCTTTTATCTTTTATTTTTCTTTTATATCAACTTCTCAAAAGTCATCTTGGAGATTTAAATAAGAATGCAGGTTATAATTGAAAATCAGAAAAAATCGTATGAAAGTAAATTATCTTTGAAATGGGTTGTCTCAAATCTCCCCACGCATGAATTATCTTTAATTATGCATGGTGATAATGGACCGTATACAAGCTATGAAAATGCAAGTAGTATCTTAGGTAATCAAATCTTGATTCCAAAAAGGCACTTTAACTTATTCCCACTATGACACGAATTATGTCCCCATTTTCATGTGTCCCAAAATCTTAGTTTTATGTATTTTCAAGATCTGTCAATTGAATTTGCTCCGAGACACATAAGGCGTTACATTCATACCAGAAAAAGTATTTGAGGAAATTATTGTAAATGTTTTTTTATTGAATTAATCTTTAAAATGTGCATATTTTTCAGTAACTTTGAACTAAATTACATAGAAATCCAAAACCGGTAACAATGTCATTTAATACATATTATTGATGAAGGTGATATTCTGTTCCAAAACTTAATTCCAGTAAATTATATGACTATGCTCTTTATAACACTTTTATTCAGTAAAATTAACAGTAGCATAAAAGTACCCAACCTAAAGCAATATGCATGCCCAAAAACTCATTGAAGAAAAATATAGATTAAATACAAATATTACTTTTATTTACAAAATTACACGTATGGAAGCCAAAATAGGTATACATGTACTAATTTGTCATTTTTCTTTACTATTTGGTCACATTGTCTATGCTCCGTCATTAGTGGCACTATGACATACAATAAAGGTCAAGCTAAATATTATGAAATAGAAAAGACGTCTAGAACCCGTACGGTAAAGCACCCAAAGTTGGCCTTCCAAGTTTTAACCAATGTTATGTTTTTGCTCCAAGAGCCACTAATAAATTTACATGATGTGGAAGGCCTCCAATGATTCAGTAAAAGATTGTTACAGCTTTATATTCTTTTCAATTACACAGTTGAAAATGCACTTGTTTATTTGAAAACGTTTCCATATTGGGACAAAACAGGGTGCAATTACTTCTGCAAATTATTTTTCTAACCATAGCTTAACCAGTATTGATACATATTTTATACATATTTCCATGATGTCATATGGTTAACATGTGGTTTAGCCATCAATAACCCTTAATAGTTACATGGGAGATGGATTGTCTGTTTCTGAAGCATTACAGCAATATATTCACTTCTATATGATAATCCAATCCCATCTAAGAAATCGGTGCTTTTTCTGATTTGCTTTTTCATGTTTCAAAAGATCTATTAAAAAACCTCGTGCTGTTAGCTTTCATGAATCATGGCTGATTAGAATAATTTGAAAGGATTTTTATAGGAAAAAAAATCCTCTCTTTTTTGTGAAATAGGTACACATGGGACAAGACCTAATGTGACCCTGGACGAAAATATTGTAACCAACTTTGAAGTCGTTGATCGAGACATTTTCAGGTATATGGCTTCCGGAAGTCATATTTGACGAACTTTGGCAACAAGGACGGATCCAGGATGACCACACAGATAGATAGAATGATCCTTTCAAATTCAGCAAATCATTATAGGGTTAAACGTTTCGGTTCTGGTCATCATGGGCAGTTCGTCCTACCTGTTAAGGTCTGTGGCCGCGTTTTACTAACATAGATTTTTGCAAAAACCTTGTAACAACACATCTGATTGAAAGAGAAATAACAACAGTAATTATTCAGCCAATCCGATTTGTTGTTGTTTAAAAAATGTTCGTAAGTTTGTTAGTAAAACGGGCCCTGTGTCTTTACCATTTACTTTCCCAACCCTATTCCACAAGGCGTTTCATATATCTCAGGGCCTTTTTATTAAGTCCAAAGGAGAAACCTTGGTTAACTGTGTTTGAAGCACAAAAAACGGCTAGAAATCATTGTAGGAAATGAAGAATATGCTTTGTATCTCGAGACCAAACAAATTCACAATAGGCCTACTGTATCATTACAGTGTAACAACTTGCCCAAATCATATGTAACAACTTGCCCCACTCGCACTTTTTTGAACTTTCAGATAATCTCATGGGTAAACAGTGTGGCATTTGAAGACAAGATCAATTTCAAAGAAACATAGATTTATTTTTTCTGTGAAAACACGTTTATAACGTAGGATGAGCTAACCGGGTGAACAGAGTCAAATGGAAATTTCAAAGACAATTAACTTTCATACGATTTTTTTCAGATTTTCAATTATAATTTGCGTTTTTATCCAAATCTCCGAGATTGACTTTTAAGAAGTTAATATAAAAGAAAAATAAAAGAAAAAAGATACCATATCATGAAAGTTAGAACATTGTGCGTGCGATCATTGTTGTGCAGCTGTAGGTGTAACAACTTGCCCCGTGTAACAGATAGACCCGGTCTCCTGTACTTACATATTCATACATGAAAACATGGAAATCGGTATAGGATTCATAGAGTTGTTGCACTAGAAGAATTGATTGCATTTTTGAGACACCATGTATAATTTCTACGGTCTTAAGTTACGTACATAGGCATGATCTAAGTAAGATAATACATAGGTTATATACAAAGATGCATTTGTATGGTCCGATCCGTTTCCTATCGGTGGCAAAGCACAATGCATGTCTTTTAACACGTTTTTACTCCACGGCGGAGCTTTTTCTTGCACTCTCCACGGCGGAGCAATTTTGCAAACTGCTTAACTTTCACGGTTTCAATCAGATTTCTGAGGGTTATGGTCAGGCAGACCGCAGTTAGGCTCGTTTTGATAACACACATCATGCTTTCGTACTCGGACATTGGTATTTTAGCTCGTTTTCCTCAAAAACATTGTAAATTTCTCCACGGCGGTGCCATCAGAAAACGCTTTTTCCAAATTTCGTTCTTCAATAACTTTTTTATTACTGTGTGCAGGGACGTGAAATTAACATCCGATGATTGCTTTCGTTAAGGCGGGGGCACTCCACGTTAGTTTTTTCAAAATCGGTCGTGAATTGGCAGAAATATTCGATAAACACTTACCTGAGTCGAGGGAATTTTCAACAAAATTATCCACGGCGGAGCCCAAATTACCCATAATGCAATTCGAACGTTGTACACCCTGATTATACATACGGCCTTGATATTTCACACATGCACACATCCTACCAAGACATTTCACATTTGACCATGACCTTGGACCGTGTGACCTACTTCTATGATACATTAACCTGGCCTGTATTTCATGTCATTTTACACATACAGCCTTGATATTTGACACATGGACACCTACGACCAAGACCTTTCACATTTGACCATGACCTTGGACCTTGTGACCTTGACCTTGATGTTTGACCTACTTCTATAATACATTAACCTGGACTATATTTCATGTCATTTTACACATACAGCCTTGATATTTCACACAGGGTCACTTCCATCCAAGACATTTCACTTTTGACCATGACCTTGGACCTTGGAGTTTGACCTACTTTCAAAAAACTTAAACTAGGCCTATATCTCGTGTCCTGTTACCTATACAGTCTCGATACTTTATTCACATGGACACCTACCAAGACCTTTCACATTTGACCATGACCTTGACCTGTGTGACCTTGACCTTGGATTATTACATACTTTTAGAAATCGTTAACCTAGCCTTTATCTCATATCTTATTACACCTACAGCCTTGATATTTCACACATAGACACCTCCTACCAAGACCTTTCACATTTGACCATGACCTTGAATATTGCAACCTTGACCTGGGAGTTTGACCTACTTTTAAAAAAAACTTAAACCAGGCATATATCATATCATGTCCTTTTACACCTACAGCCTTGATATTTCATACATGGACACCTCCAACCAAGACCTTTCACATTTGACCATGACCTTGACCTTGGCATTTGGCCTACTTTTAAAAACTTTAACCTGGCCTATATTTCATTTTACTTTTATGTATACAGCCTTGATATTTCACACATAGACACCTACTACCAAGACCTTTCATATTTGACCATGACCTTGGACCTTGATAACTTGACCTTAGACTTTGACCTACATCAAATGTAGGCCCTTGAGGGGGCATTTATGTTTTACAAACATCTCTTGTTGTATTCATTATTGTTGTTGTTGATTTGTTTCCTTAGCTTTGTGATTAATGTTTATCTTTTTATTATGACCCCGTTTTAAAAGATAGGGTCATATTGTTTTACTCCTGTCTGTCTGCTTGTCTCTGTATGTCTGTCTTTCCAAAAACTTAACATGAAAACTTAACATAAGCATTTTCGGGGGAATTAATGTTTCATAAACACATCTTGTTGTAAAGCTAAGTTGATCTATTGCACTTTAACCCATTACAACAGCATTTTAGACTGGTCCAAATTCAGAAATGTTGCAGAAAATAATTTCATTTGAATGAAAATATTACTATTTTGGTCTTTTTAGGTAGAAAATGAACGAAGAAGATGCTTTAATCTTGTGGAGCATCAAAAAGCTTCATTATGTGGTAATGGGTTGATTGTTAAGAAACATTTATTGCATGCTTGCCACATTGTGTTAACATTTATTTCTAATATTTGAATTTCATTTTGAGTTTTGTTTTCATTTTCTGTTTAATTGATTCTGTAAGTTTTTTTCAAGACACATTTTATTTCTGTAAGAAACACATGTCTGACTTTTTTCATTTGCTTTGTTATATGGTAGTTGTTGGTTTTTTTTTAAATTTCAATGAGAAATATAGAACATGTTAACAGATTGCAAACTAAACCTTGCCAAAACAGCACAACTGACTTGAAACAAGTTGAAAGCTGCTGCAGACAACAAATTGGATGTAGATGAAAAAATGATATGTGTATATTGTAGGACAGAAAATATTGGGCCAAAAGGAGAAAATGCTGGTAATCAGCATTTTCTTCTTTTGGGTCAATGTTTTCCACTCGGTTTCTTTTAGGGCAACAAAATGAGGTCTTTTTTGTAAAGAGTTGATAATAAATCATCACAATTTAAATTGTGTGTTATTATTTTAGATTAAGAATCGAGTACCAGGAACCTTAAACAGGGAAGAATGGGAAACCCAGAAAATCAAGGATTTACAGAAAGAATTAAAAAAGGTTAGTTTTGGCCAACATTTAACCCTTTCACTGCCAAATATTTATTTCGGACGCGTTTCTCACTGCTGAATTAATTCGAAGAAATTTCCAAGAATCGATACCCTGTACACAAAAACATGCATAACTTTTGACTCATTTGATGGATTCCTTTCAAATTTTCAGCACATACAGACAAATTAAGCTCCTATTATGTGACCACAATTTAAAGGTTATTTATGAAATGACAATTTTTTTTTCTTTTTTATGTTGTGGGTACTCATATATTACGCCCCAATAAATTTGTCGACTAAAGTCGCCTATGGCAGGGACCCCCTATAGTCGACAAAAGTCGCCTATGGCAGTGAAAGGGTTAAATGAGTTTTATATTTGGCAAATCTACATGAAATCCTCTTTGTTTTCTCAAGCATATTATATTTGGGATGTTATTTTGGAGTTCAAAACCATGGCGCCTTGTTACTAACAAACTTACAAATATTCTTTGAGTCAGTTTGAATGTAATACTTACTACAACCAATCTCATTGGCTATAGGCATATTTCTTGTTCAATCAAATGTCTCATTTATTTATTTAAGCAAAAGAGGGGAAAATGTTTGTTTGTAAAAGGCAAAGGTCATGGTTGGGGGAAGGGTAATGCAATATAAGTATTGAATTTTTGTAACATCATATTTTGAAACAAGTTAATTAAAAAAGATTATAGCTGCCATATATAATGTTGGTTTTGTGGTCAATAACTTTGTTGTCAGGTGCAGATGCTTTGGTTTCAAGTTTTCATACTTCCAAAAATCTTTAGAAAAGATTGAACTCTAAAACTGACGCTAAATGCGGATAAATATTGTATGTTTTATTTATGTGCCTATCAAGAACAAAAGTAATGATATATCAAGATCAAATTACAAACAATGTTGTAACATTTTTGAAAGGGAAATAAATGATTGCAGACTTATATGTGATTTGTTGTTGCATGTTCTTCTTTGTGTTTGACTAGGCTCGGGAAGATCTGCGGAGTGATGAAGACATCTTTGCTGAGAAGGCCAAGGAAGTTACAAGTCTCAAAGCTAGGCTGGAGGAAATGGTAATTCATTTATAAACCATTAGTATGACAAAAAATAGATTTAAATCTAAATTGTGAAAACAAAGATTTTAATCCATTCCCACTCAATAATGCTTCTTCATGCTCCAGAAGATAAATGCTTTGGAAAACATTATGAATGATCCTTCCATCTGTTTGCCTGTCTGTCTGCCTGAAAGCATTATTTGTTTTATGTATTTTCTGTCTGTGTATGTTTTATTCTGAGTTCATATACTAGTGCTTTGGATATATATATATATAGTGTTGTGCCTATATGATAGGGGTAGACAGCAGCAGATTTTTATGCTCCCCGAAAAAATTTCGGGGGAGCATATAGTCGCCACGCTGTCCTTCTGTCTGTCCGTCTGTCCGTCCGTCCGTCCTTCCGTCCGTCCGTCCACAGCCAGATCTCAGCAACCCTTGGACCAAATTCAATGAGACTTCACATGTGAACTCGTGGGGTCAATACCTAGAGACCTTTTTTTCCGTTTCTTTATTTGAGGCTGCGTCATGGAAAATGGGGCCTTAATGTAAAAATTAGTTTTTCTCCAATTTCTCTTTATCTAATGGGCAGAATTGAATGAAATTTTCTTCTTATGTGAGGAATGAGATGTTCTAGTCTATATTCTATAAATAATGCGTGTACAAAAAATCTGTCTTGTGAAAAGGGGGCTTAATGTATGATAATTTTTTTTTGTGACAAACACTTATTCGGGGAGCATTATCCGTCTATGACGGCTCTTGTCTCATACTAAACCTCCATGCTCACATAGGAATCAAGGTTTATTTTGTATTACAGGAAACAATGTTAGATACTAGGGAGAAATCTCTGATACAGGCTGATGAGAAGAATACGAATCAGGAACAACAACTCATAGAACAAAACATGAAGATTGAGGAACTGCAGAAGGCTTTAAAGGTGAGAGCCATATTAAAAACTACCCCCCCCCCCCCCAAAAAAAAAAAAAAAAAAAAAAAAAAAAAAGAATAAAAAAAGAAAAAAAGAAAAAGAAAACAGAAACAAAACAAAAATCCACACATAATAGGCATGGGAAATGAGGCAAATGAGGCAAAATAAGAAGATGCTGATGATCAGCATTTTCTCATTTTGCCTCAATATTTTCTGAGCTATATTTTATACAAATTGTTACTTCGTAAATACCCATTTTGTCATCAAGAACAGCTTTCAAATAGGAACAGATCAACTTGACAAATACAGAAGCGTAACTTTGGTCACTTTCAAAATTTAATCATGCTGTGTTAGAGTGTATATTATTTTTGTGGCTTTCTAACCAATCACTGCATAGTTTTGTACTCATATGTAAAAAAATCTTTATAAAAACTGTTATATAGACTTTAATTGCTACAGATATTATTCCTGATTCCTGATATTTAGAGGAAATAATCTGGAAAAATCGAACCATTATTTTCTCCTTTCCTCTAAATCTTCTCTTTACCTGTAGATTTAAAACTTTATTCTTTATTACTAATTCACTCATTTCTTAATTTTCTGACCCATGACCTTCTTCAGGGAAATATTCTTTGTTTCTCAGAAGAAGGTCATGGGACTGAAAATAAAGAAATGAGCAAATTAGTAATACAGGATAACGATACAGTTCCCAGTGGAATTATTATCTAAAGAAGATAATAAAAACTTCGATGTATGTATTTTGTTAGTATGTTTGATTACTATTCAGGATCAGAGTTTGACTGTTAGAACTGTTGACACACAGGTGTCAGATTTTACTCAGGTCTGAAAAGCACTCAAGATTTTGTTTGATCTTGCAAAGGCATCGGTTGAACATTCACATTGCTCTTTCTTTAGGAAACAGGGTCTTTTCTGATATTTTGGCATGGAGAAAAGCCAGAAAATTTCACCTATTTGAAACTTTTTTAGTTTATAAAACTATTTGTATATGGTCGTTTTTAGCTATTGTCATGGCGTTGTGTCCATTGTGCGTCCGTCCGTGCGTTAACTTTTTTTCTTTAAAAATCTTCTTCTCTCAAACCAGTGGGCCAATTTTGATCAAACTTGGCAGGAATGTTCCTTGGGTGACCCTTTACTTAAATTGTTCAAAGAATTTTGATTGATCCATAAATGTGGGCGTGGTAGGGTGGGGCTTATCAGACTTAATTCTTTAAAAATCAACCATTCGGCCAATTTTGAACAAACTTGGCAGAAATGTACCTTAGGTGAGTCTGTACTTAAATTGTATTTGAAATTTTGATTGGTCCATAAATGTTGGCGTGGCAGGGTGGGGCTTATCGGACTTAGAGAAATCACAAAATAATTCTTTAAAAATCAACCATATGGCCAATTTTGACCAAACTTTGCAGAAATTTACCTTGGGTGACTCTGTACTTAAGTTGTCTGTGAAAGTTTGATTGGTCCATAAATGTGGGCCTGGCAGGGCGGGGCTTATCAGACTTAGAGAATCACAAAATAATTCTTTAAAAATCTTCTTTTCTCAAACCAGCCGGCCAATTTTGACCAAACTTTGCAGGAATGTTCCTTGGGTGACCCTTTACTTAATTTGTTCAAAGAATTTTGATTGGTCCATAAATGTGGGTGTAGCAGGGCGGGGCTTATCAGACTTAGAGAAATCACAAAATATTTCTTTAAAAATCAACCATTTGGCCAATTTTGACCAAACTTGGCAGAAATTTACCTTGGTTGGTCCTTTATTTAAATTGTCAGTGGAAGTTTGATTGTTCCATAAATGTGGGCGTGGCAGGGCGGGGCTTATCAGACTTAGAGAAATCACAAAATAATTCTTTGAAAATCAACCATATGGCCAATTTTGACCAAACTTGGCAGAAATTTACCTTGGGTAGCTCTTTACTTGATTTGTTAGTGAAATTTTGATTGGTTCATAAATGTGGGTGTGGCAGGGCAGGGCTTATCAGAATTGGAGAAATCACAAAGTAATCATTTATAAATCAACCAATGGGCCAATTTAGACCAATTTTGGCAGTAATGTTCCTTGGGTGGCCCTTTATTTTAATTGTCAGTGAAATTTTGATTGACCCATTAATGTAGGCGTGGCAAGCGAGGTTGACCAGAAAGGGAGAAATCACGAAATTATTCTTTAAAAACAACCATTTGGTCAATTTATTACAAACTTGGTAGAAATATTAAATGGGTAGTACTTTACATACTTTGTAAGTGAAATTTTGATTGGTCTATAAATGTGGGTGTGGCAGGGCAGGGCTTATCAGAATTGGACAAACCATGAAACAGTTCTGTAGAAATATACCAATGGGCCAATTCAGACCAAACTTGGCAGAAATGCACCTTGGGCAACCCTGTACAAGATTTGGCTGTGCAAGGCTTACAAGAAATCATGAAATAATTATTTTACTATAGCCAGTGGAGCGATTCAGGCCCTCTTGGGCCTCTTGTTCTTTGAAGTAATCATAACTTTAGCTTAAAACAAGCTGCATTACAAGGTTTTCAAAGAAAAGTTATATTTTTTCCCTTCAAGAAAGAGGATATATTTTCTGAAACATCTCTGAATTTGTGCATGTAATTGGGATTAAAATATAGTCTGCACGCAGAGTGACTCTTTTTCTGTCTTACCATTGTCTATTCTGCTTTCTTTACTCTCCTCAAATAGGTTTATCTCTTCATTGTGCATAACTAAAGCAGTAGATTTCAGTTACATTTTATTTTAACAAAAATTGGATTTGTTGTCATTATTAGCAAGTATATGTAGAGTCAAATGAAGACAAGGTATGTTACTAGTTCAAAATTATGATATCATTTTTAGTATTCAATTAGTGTGTAGTTTTATTAGTTTATAGATATTTTGTTAAACATGTATAAAAGCTGCATCTTGCAAAAAATGTTTTTTTACTATATATGAATGTATGATTTTTGCATTCAATGATTATCCAAAGTGCAGATGATGATTGACTGGTGACTCAATTTGGCCTGATATTCTATGATGCAGCTCTTTATTCTGTTATCTTAGATTTCTTTAGTACATATCATGTAGAAACTTTTTCCAAAATCTCTTCACCATAATATGGTAACCTTTCTAAATATTCATATTGATAATGAGGAAGATGGCTTTTTAAAGCGAATTAAAAATTGAATGTATACCGAAATATTTGTATTGTTAGATTTTTTTTTAAATTCTACTGAATGAAATTACATATATGATTTTGATTTTTACCTTCTTTTACTTTGAAGCAGCATGATTTTTTCTCATTGAATGTCTTTATTTCTTTTTGACTGCATTTCCATTTTTATTGGGTGAATATTGCACAATTTTATCTGTATGGGCATTGGCTTCACTCAATAGTTTATGTTCTTTATCTTTCTCTCATCATTTCCCAAAACAACATAACTTTAGGCTAGTTCTCTTTAAAAGCTGTTGCTGTAGATAAACAAAAAATACTAAAAATTTGGAAAACATAATTCTTAGTATAGAGATCCTCTAGGGAAAAAAGAAATATGCTGGAGAGATGAAGAAAATGCTGTCTGTCAGCATATTCTTTTTTCCCTGGATTGTTTTTAGCTCGACTTTTCGAAGAAAATGAGAGCTTATACTGTCACCCGGGCGTCGGCGTCGGCGTTGGCGTTGCAACAAAGGTTAAAGTTTTTTCAAACATCAATAACTTCCATACTATCAAAGGGATTCAACCCAAACCTGGAATACTTATTCACCATCACACCCTCTACCTTACTACGAGGGCCCATGACCCTGGCTCCTCTGTATTTGGAGTTATGCCCCCTTTATACGAAGCAACTTAGAAAGTCGAGCGCGCTGTCTTCGGATAGCTCTTGTTAATATTCTGTAAAGGGGGTACCACACTATGTCCACCAAACTCCTGAATTGTCAAGAATTTGTAAAATCATGGATTCTGGACTGGATTAATATCATGTTCATGGGCAATTCTTACCATTCTTGAGCAATCTGAAATTTGTGGCAATAGTTTTTAACTGGTTCTGAATTTTCAAATTATATCATAGGTGATTTGTAAAAAATGCCTTCCAAATTCTTACCTAATTTCAGGGATTGCAAATTGGTAGCATTATCGTGAATCGGTTATGAGGTCATCACAAACCCCACAAATTAGATAATGAAATAAAAAATGCTAGTCATTTCAGCCTTTTTTCTAGGCGAACCTCACTGATTCATGGCTTTTGGGAAAAAATATGCCAAACTCCATGAATCCATGATTTTATCATTTTGTGGCTGTACATTTCATATATGAATATGCAAAATAATGTGTTTGCTTGTATACAAAATTGTTTCTCCATTTTATCAATGCCCTTTTTGTGGTTTTACTGAAATCCTGTAGGAATTATCTTTTATCATCACAATATAGAAATTCAAAACATGTTTATTTCAACCCTTATCCTCTATTTGAAAAAATATTGTCTTCTAGGTATTGTTCAATTGACTGCTCCTAGTACAATAACCCTTTTCCAAACAAGACCAAGTTTTGACATCCCTATTAGAAAAGGCTCAGAAAAACATTGAGGCAAAAGAAGAAACTGCTGGTAATCAGCATTTTCTCTTTTTGCCTCAATATTTTCAAAGCTAAAATTTACACAAATGTAGTCTTTATCAACATCCATTTTGTCCTCTGCAGCAGCTCTCAAATTGGGTCACCCTAAAAATTTGTTGTTCAGGAAAGGATTAAACAGAGCTACAGGTAAAAGGGGTTGATGGCTTTTCAAAGTGAAATATTTTCACTAAATGCTTATCAAACCCTCTGTTGTAGGTGCTCATTGGAATCGTCTTATTGAGACGATTTCATTGAGTACCCACAGCATAGGGTTTGTAATTGAAATAAAACAGTAAGAATGCTTTCACTCCCTTTTATCTGTTGCTCTGGGGTTAAAGTCATATTTTGTGGCAGTTCTAAAACTACAGTTGAGAACATCATGAAATTGACATTCTGAGTGGAATGGGAATGTTTTATAAGCGAATTACTAGATGAATGGAATGAGCGTTTGGAATGATTTTGTGTATCTAAAAAATCGATAACACGCCCACGATAACCGTTCAACCAATCAAACATGGTCTTTAAATAGTAACAGCCTGATATTGGAAATTTACCAATATTATAGGTATGAAGATTTATCGATAAAACGCCCACGATAATATTTCGGCCTATGAAATGCCTTCTTTTTATAACAACCAATTAAACCAGTGAACGTTTATTGAGCAGTGTGATTGTTTTATGAGCGTTTTGAGTGTTTTTGTGATCGGAATGAATGAACGCTGGAGTGGAATGATTTTGATCGGAATGGAATGGTATAAATGTCAATTTCATGATGTTCTCAACTGTATAACAAAGTGACATTTGCTGATTTATCCACTGTACAATATTGCAGGTGACGTTGATAGGAGACAGTGTGAGCTTGACAGATGGCGCTGTCGTATCAAGTGCTCCGGTAACTTCACGTCAACTCCGACCTAAATCTGTACCCATACATCTACACAAACAAAATGATTTGGTAAGTTTGATTTAAAGAAGTCTATTTTAAAGAAAAAAAAGATACTTAATCTTTCCCATTAGATCTACATGATTACATCAATACATTCTGCAGAAGCAAATTCATTCAGTTAGTTTGACTTGTGTGACTTAACTCTTTTTATGCTGATTCTGATATATGCAGGCAGCATAGACATGGTGGATAATCATGTGATACAATATTTTCAGAAATATTCAATAATTTTGTAAATACTGGACCAATTTGAATTCGGTTTGAAGCAGAGAATGTGGACAGACGTCACATACTAGATGGATGTGGCTGATTTTTGAAAAATCAACTGATAAAAAAGTTATTGAAGATAAACCAAAATTTTTGTTTATCTTCAATAACTTTTTTATCAGTTGATTTTTCAAAAATCCAACACGTTCCAGCTTATTCTGGCATTTTCCCACCTTCTCTGCTTCAAACCGAATTCAAATTGGTCAAGTATTAAAAAAGATATTGAAGAATACCGGAAATTCTGAGTCACATGATTATGCACTGTGATATAACAAGATCAGACTTGGTTAGACAAACACTTATTGGAGGAGCATAACCCATCTATGATGGCTCTTGTCTTCCTTTGCCTCAATATTTTCTCTGCTATATTGTACACAACTTATATCTTTATCAACATTTAGTCCTCAGATTTTTCTGTTGTGGAGGATTTAACCCTTTCCCAAACAAGACTTGGTTTTGACGTTTCTTATAGAAAAGGCTTGGGAAAACATTGAAACAAAAGAAGAAACTGCTGATAACCAGCAGTTTCTTCCTTTGTCTCAATATTTTCTGTGCCATATTTTACATAAATCCTATCTTATATAACGTCCCTTTTGTCATTTGTGGCACTTTTTGAAGTGAATCACCCTGAATTTGTCGTTTGGGAAAGGGTTGATAAATTCTCTGTTTTGAAAATTATCTATTATCACAGAATTATTCCCAGCTACGACCTCCATCCAGAAACATCAAGACCTGCACTGTTTACATTAGAGAGGGTAATGAAGAGTTTTCGAGCTCGTAGTCAGTTTTTGGTGTCCAGGTTAGAGGATAAAGATGAGGTTTTACATCTGTTTTAAATTCAAAGATATTGCAGACGACAATTTCAACTTCATGATGTTTTACTTTTTTTAGGTAGAAAATATTGTTGAAAATGAAGAAATTGCTTGTGACAAGCAATTTCTTCATTTTCCACAATGTTTTCTAAGGACTTTATCTTTCAAGGAGTCAAAAAGAGTCAATGTTTGAGAAATGCTTGATAAAATCTCTGTTATGAATGTTTTTTACTATTACAGCATTATTCCCAGCTACGACCACCATCCAGAAATATCAAGACAAGTCCTGCCCTGTTTACATTAGAGAGGGTAATGAAGAGTTTCCGTGCTAGAAGTCAGTTGTTGGTGTCTAGGTTAGAGGATACAGATGGGGTTTTACATCTGTTTGAAATTCAAAGATATTGCAGACGACAATTTCAAGCGAATGGAATTTTAACATTTTTTATACGCCGCCGGAGGCGGACGAATATTGGCGTCATCTTCTCCGTCTGTCCGTCCGTCCATCCGTCCGTCCATCCGTCCGTACGTACGTCCACTTTTCTTGTCAACGCAACTTCTCCTAAGTTTCTGGCTGGATCTTCTTGAAACTTGGTCAATGTTATCACCTCAATTGGTAGATGTGCATGAAGGAAGGATTTTATGGTTCGTTGATTTTTGCCTGAGTTATGCCCCTTAAAAACTTAGTCTCTGGGGCTTATTGAAGTTGCAGCCTTGTCAACGCAACTCCTCCTAAGTTTCTAGCTGGATCTTAATGAAAATTGGTCAATGTTATTACCTCAATTGGTAGATGTGCATGAAGGAAGGATTTTATGGTTCATTGATTTTTGCCAGAGTTTATGCCCCTTTAAAACTTAGTCTCTGGGGCTTATTGAAATTGCAGCCTTTTCAACGCAACTCCTCCTAAGTTTCTGGCTAGATCTTAATGAAACTTGGTCAATGTTATCACCTCAATTGGTAGATGTGCATGAAGGAAGGATTTTATGGTTCATTGATTTTTGCCAGAGTTATGCCCCCTTAAAACTTAGTCTCTGGGGCTTATTGAAATTGCAGCCTTGTCAACGCAACTCCTCCTAAGTTTATGGCTGGATATTAATGACAATTGGTCAATGTTATCACCTCAATTAGTAGATGTGCATGTAGGAAGAATTTTATGGTTCATTGATTTTTTCCAGAGTTATGCCCCCTTAAAACTTAGTCTCTGGGGCTGATTGAAATTGCAGCCTTGACAACACAACTTCTTCTAAGATTCTGACTGAATCCTAATGAAACTTGGTGGATGTTATTACCTTAATTGGTAGATGTGCATGAATTAAGGATTTTATGGTACATTGATTTTTGCCAGAGTTATGCCCCCTTCAACCTTAGTCTCTGGGGCTTAATGATATTTCAGCCTCATGAACGCAATTCCTTCCAGGTTTTTGACTAGATATTTATAAAACCCTTTTTGTGAACACAACTTTTTACAGGTTTTTGTGTGAATATTTATAAATCCTTGTCAATGTCATTTTTTTGTCTCAAGTTTTATAAGTGGCGGCGTATATTGTGACCATGGCACTCTTGTTGGTCTTTTGGGGTAGAAAACATTTTGGGAAATGAAGAAATTGCTTGTCACAAGCAATTTCTTCATTTTCCACAATGTTTTCTAAGGACTTTATCTTTTAAGGAGTCAAAAAGAGTCAATGTTTGATAAAATCTCTGTTATGAATTTTATTCATTATTACAGCATTATTCCCAGCTGCGACCTCCATCCAGAAATATCAAGACAAGTCCTGCCTTGTTTACATTAGAGAGAGTAATGAAAAGTTTCCGAGCTCGTAGTCAGTTGTTGGTGTCTAGATTAGAGGATAAAGATGAGGTTTTACATCTGGAGTTTAGTGATGGTGAGGGTGTCGATGTGGAGACTGAAAGTGATGAAGAACCAGGGTATGTAGTGATTATTGCCGATGTCGCACAGGTATCTTAGCATCTTGAACACCTCGGATGATTTTAGATCATACCTGGGATGTAAGTGTTTGAAGAAATGTTAAAAAATGTGATTTCTTTGCTGGAGGTCATTACGGTGCATTTTTCGAGATCATCCTAATGAATAGAAATGGCGACTTGCAGGACTTGCAGGATGTAAATGTGACCCGTCACGCTAAAAGGGACCTTATCCGAGCTCCAAAAATCCAAACTTTGACAAACTTGTCAGACTCAGTACAGGTCAACTAGATACTGTATATGAAAAATGAACATACAGTAAGATAGGGAAAACATTCCGGATTCAGAAAAGTACATAAAAGTGAAAAGTGTCGGCCCTAGTCTGGCTGCGCGGACTGCGCAGACAGACTGGGGTTGATATTTTTCACACATCCGATAAGGTCCCTTTTAGCGTGATGGGTCACAAATATTTTAAATAAAGAAGGCACTAGAGCTGCAAACAATACACTTCAGCATTGTTGTCGCTTCATTGTTGACATTTGTTACGGACAAATGTTTTGTGTTGTTGTTCTTCTTCATCTCATTCTGAAAGTAGACCATTGACTTACATCCAAGGAATGACTCTATTTAGAATTGTCTGAGGTGTTCCAATTGGTATCTGAGATCTGTATGACAATTCTTAACATTTTATTTTATGTAGATCTAATGATATTTTTAAGCAAGGGTCTTGAAGAATTTCTGAGCTAACAGTCAGCTTTTATAAATTGGTGTCTTACTGATATTGTTTCAACTGATGACAGAGTGTCTGTAACTATTCAATCCACAAAATAGGCAATTTGTTTATTACATTTTCCGGCATTTATTTTCAAACTTGATATTGTAGGAAGCGTATCAGATTGTAAGTATAGAATGGTTGACATTGATTGAAGTTAAAATTGTTTCTGAAATGGTTGTATTAACATTAATTCACATATACAGGGTTTGATGCAAAGCTGATGTTGTTAAATATTATATACAGTTGACACTCTTTGTGTCGAAGTCAGAGGGACAGTCAAAATACCTCGACATATCCGGAGTTTGACTCATCCAATTATGTTCGATGAAAACGTTTTTTATTCATTTTTGATGGGCATTATGAGGGTTGTTCAAAAATTATCCGGACTGTGTCCGGTAAAAAAATATTTCCCATGCAATATTACCGAATTTTACATCATTTTATATTGGAATTCAATACACACCTGACTATACCTGTTTGAATTATTTTTCTAAAGAAACGCGCTTACAATTACGTTCTGAAATACCATAGTAACGGGTACCCGGCGCAGCCCAAAATATGATTCTTTTATAATCCCTTCTGCTGTTCATAATTTGTCCACTGTACTTGCGAACAATGCGGAATTTTCACAGAATATGTAATTTGGTATGTATTACATCATGTCCAAGTTATACTTCACTCGGTGAATAAATGCACGAGCCATGCCCTTTTGAATAGCGGTGGGGTCGGCAGTTTTACTGTTGAATGTGGCGTCAATTGATTGTTTGGAAATTCGGTTTGTCATAAAATCCTGCAAATACCTTGGAGAAACGCCGACAAACTCAAACAAAAAGGTTATCACGGCAAAGGGAAAAGATTCAGTCTCTAGGATCATACTGTTTAATTGGTACAGATGTTTTAAGAACGAAGCGGTAAACATTGAAGCTAGATGAACAAGACCGGAAAAGGGAAATAACGACGATGTCACTTACGACCATTGCGGATGCGCTATGTAGAAATCGAAGGATGACGGTACGGACATTGTCAGACGAATTTTGTATTAGTGTAGACAGCATTCATTTGATTCTTATAAATGAATTGAAATTTACGAAGGTAATTTCCTTTTAATAGTTTTAATTTCAAAACTAGTAGCAATTTACTACTTTAATAAAACTGTCCAAAATTTCCGTAGTATCCATTTACCAAACGGCGAAATTTAGACGATTCCAACTTATGAAATTACTACCGCACATGGACAGGCCAAATGCATATCACCCCTACGGCAGGTGTTACCGATTGGTTGTTAGCTATACTTTGACTCGAAACCGTATCCTATCCACCATATTCTCTAGATTTAGCAACATTTGACTTCGCCATATTCCAAACGATAAAAGCCCGACTTATGGGTAAAACATTTTAATCCTTAAAATAAGTGCTAAATTAAACAAATTTGATTACCAGACAATACGGGTCTGAGTGGTATGGTGATATTTACAATCAATAGTTGCGCCGTAAATGAAGCTGTATTGAACATAACGGCAATTACTTTGAAAAGGTATACGCAACATTATCTTTATACTTTCCGACAACGTCGTCGACGTCGCCTTGTGTTTAATGACGTGCGCCGGTCCCTAGTACCTATGTGAATTTGACTGTTTGTAAAATCCATACCTGTGACCGAATTTTCAAATAATTTCACAGAAGTGTGCATACTAAATCTAACTTGCGATGAGTGAAGTATCGTTGTTATTTGATATCCCATTCAAATTCTATAGACACAATCCGGATAATTTTTGAACATCCCTCGTATATGTGTCCATGATTGAAATATAGTACAAAAAGGAAAGAAATTGCTCGAAACGAGCAATTTCTATCCTTTTCCTACTAAATTTCAATGGCTGTATATATTATATGTTTCGGATTTTTTTTGATTAAACATTTTGATATCCATATGTTGAGGATGGGACATGACTTTCACTTCAACTTAAGCGGAATTTCGACTTATCCGATGTCGAGATAACAAGTGTCGACTGTAGTTCTTTTCAAAAACAAGCCCTTGTTTTGATGTCCCTTATGGAACAGCATGGGAAAACATTGAATCAAATTAAGAAAGTACTGAATCTCAGTATTTTCTGCTTTGGTCTTCTGTTGATGCTGTTATTCTACACAAATTCTTTCTCTTTCAACACCCATTTTGTCATTCACATCAGACTTATTGGAACAGCCTTAAGTTTCGGGAAGGGCCAATATGGACCAGTATGGACTTCAATTAGTTTTGCATAAACCTTTGCAGTTGATCTACTCTGTTATTCTCCTCTGTACTTCTATTTTAACCCTTTCCCAAACAACAAAACTTTAGGGTGATCCACTTCAAAACCTGCCACAAATGACAAAATGGAAGTTATCAAAGATAGAATTTGTATAAAATATGGCATAGAAAATATTGAGACAAAAGGAGAAACTGTGGGTTATCAGCAGTTTCTTCTTTTGTTTCAATGTTTTCCCGAGCCTTTTCTACTAGGGACGTCAAAACCAGGTCTTGTTTGGGAAAAGGTTAAACATCGTTGCAGATTTACATCTGCTAATCTGTTAATTCTTTACTCTAAAACAGGTGAATTTCGATTGACACATTGGCAGCTAATGTCCTTTTGTAAGCAAAGCCAAAATCTAAATTTGTTTAAATTCAAAGCTGTTGGAGATTGTACTGATTTTTTTTATGGCCCCATATTGAAAGATTGGGGGCATACTGTTTTTCTCGAGTCCATCCGTCTGTCTGTCAGAAATGTGAACGTTGGCTATTTTGGGGCGTTAGTATTCCACAAACCCATCTTGTTTTAATGCCCCCATATCAAAAGATTGGGGGCATTTTGTTTTACTGGTGTCTGCCCATTTGTCTGTCAATCTGTCTGTTTGTTCGAAAACTTAACATTGGCAATTTCAGGGGCATTTCTGTTTCACAAACACATCTCGTTTAATTGAGATTTTGAAAATCCACTTGATATTTAAATTCTTCACCAAAAGCACAGTTTGAGTTTGCATGCCTTAGCCCATTGCCAGATGGCAAAATTTTGTACTGTTTTGATTTGAAAAGTGTTGCAGATGACAATTTGGATTTGATGAAATTTTAAAAACCTTTCCATAATAGGTTAGAAAAAAATGAAAATGAGGAAATTGATTATTACAAGCAATTTCTTCATTTTCCACAATGTTTTTTCAAGTGTTTTTCTTGAGGGCCATAAAAAAGCTTCACTGTGTGGTAATGGGTTAATCTTTCAAAATAATCTTGCACTTTTGGGTGTGATTTGTTCCTGTTTTCATAATTTCTTTAACATTGCAGTTTTGCAAAAATGACTTCTAGACAATAATCAATTAGAACAAAAGAGGAAGCATTTGTGCACAGGATAGAATAATAGAATATTTAGACAAAAGGAGAAAGTGCTGGTTATCAGCATTTTCTTCTTTTGTCTTAATGTTTTATCTAAGCCTTTTTTTAATGGGGACTTCAAAGTTAGGTCTTGTTTGGGAAAGTATTAAGGATATTTTTTCTCACCAGCATATTCTTCAGAAGTTTTCCTTTCTTGTCAGACCTGCCTGTTCCAACGATGTTGTGCATTACAAATTTTACTGGTTAACTTTCATCCAATTAATTATGAAAATATGACAAGTCCCATAAAAGATGATCCTCTAAGAAGTATGTTAAACCAATGTTATTTTCACTCTCAAGGACATGCCTTTATTGTTAGTTTGGGGAAAGGGTTAAGTATTTACATTTATTTAAATTTACTCCCTGAACATTATTATACCTAGAATCTAAATGTTTTTAATTACAGAGAAGGAAAGTTTGTGAGAAAAGGAACATTTAGGGTAAAGAAAGATGGCAGTGAGAACAAAGAAAACAACATTCCAGTCATCAAGATCAACAACAGAGATGGTAAATATTGAATATGACCTGAGCAACAGACAAGAGGGCTAAAGACATTTTAACCTATTCCCACTCAGCGACACTTCTTGATGCCCCTCAACAAACATACTTTGGAAAATATTGTGGAGGAGAAATTGCTTGTAGCAAGCAGTTTATTCATTTTTCACAATATTTTCTAACCAAAAATGGAAAGATTTTTAAAATTTGTCAACTTGAAATTAATAAGACATCCCAAAATTTTACTGGAAAGGATTAAATTTCTTGTTTGAAATCCAAACCCTATGTTGTGGGTACTCATTTGAATTGTCTCGATGAGACAATTCTAATGAGTACCCACCACATAGCATTTGGTAATTGATAAATTAGACATTGCATTTTGAAAAGCCAATTTCCTGTTTTATGTAGCCCTGTATACCATGGACATGGTGGGGAATTATCCCTTTCCCAATCAACAAAACGTTAGGGTGGTTCAATTTGAAATTGCTGCAGACGATAAAGTTAATATTGATGTAGAAGGATTAGTGTGCAGTAAAGCCCAGAAAATATTGATGCAAAATGAGAAAGTGCTAGTAATTTTCTTCTTTTGTCTCAATGTTTTCCTGGGCCAATTGTAATAAGAATGTCAAAACCGGGTTGTGACAACGTCGATAACAACAACAACAACAACAACAACAACAACAACAACAACAACAACAACAACAACAACAACAACAACAACATGAAATCATCAATTAGAGAATGTAATGAGTTTTCTGGGTATGATGGTTTATATAAACAACATCTGTTGATAAATGTTATTGATGAGTAAACAAAATTTTTTGCTCATCAGAAACCTTCTTTAGCGTGACTATTTGAGAATAGAGGGGCTATTCCTGACACCCGGGACCTCAGGGATCTCAGAATAAACATATAAATTGTGTACACACTATATTACAGACACAGACAAACAGTCTCTGATTATCCACAATGGTGATACGGGTACTGAAGTGAGTAAAAGTCAGGAGGTACAGAAAAAGATCAAACAGGCACAACTCAAAATGCTGGACTCAAACCAGAAAATCAGGGATCTCGGAATAAACATCAGGTAATTGAGATCAACTCTTGTTGTTTTAAGGCAATGAGAAAATATAACTTGGCATGTAATTGAAAAGAAATGTTGCTGAAAATAATGTGTAAAGAACAGTATCAGGCAGGCACAGCTTAAAATACTGGATTCCAAGTTATTAAAGAAAATTAGGGATCTTGGAATAAACATCTGGTAATCAATGTTATTATGAGTTATGCTGATATCGATCCTGGTAAAGTTTGGCTTTGTAGTCAGGCAATAGTAAAAATTTGAAAAGGTTAGCATGTATTATGCCAAAGTAAAGGAGTTTGAGTTTATTGGGGTTTTACGCAGTTTTCAGCTGCCAGAGTCATATTGCGGTGGCTGGAGCACCTACCCATGGTTTCCTGTTGTTTCTCAAACCAGTACTACCACAACACCCTTACCGAGCCTCCAGCTGCTTGCCCACTTAGGTTAAGGATTTCAAACCCATTTGTGGGGGACAATTTTGTCAGAAGGGGTATTAGCTGCGGCCGGGTATTGAACCCAGGACCTCTTGGATGAGAGGCAGATGCGCTACCAACTGCGCTAAAGCCGCGGCCTCCAAAGCAAAGGAAGTTCCATGCTCTTTATATTGTTGTCTACAACACCTTTGAATCTGTACAAGTTTAAAACTTTGCTTTGTGGTAATGGGTTAAAAAAAACTTAACACTTTATCAACAATGTATAATAACTATGCATCTGTACTTGACAATACCTACAGGATGAAAGAACAGTTAATAAAAGAGCTTGTGAAGACAGGAAAAGATGCTGAACAGATGAACAAACAATATGTAGAGAAGATACAAGCTCTAGAGAAGGTAGGTATGAAATGTCTTCAGATCAACAGATAGCCCATTACCAGACGACAAAATTTCAAACCAGTCCAAATTCAAAGATGTTGCTGACGACAATTTCAAGTGAATGAAATTTACATTTTTAGCTTGACTTTTCGAAGAAAATGAGAGCTTATACTGTCACCCGGGTGTTGGCGTTGGCGTTGGCGTTGGCATCGGCATTGCAACAAAGGTTAAAGTTTTTTCAAACATCAATAACTTCCATACTATCAAAGGTATTCAATCCAAACTTGAAATACTTCTTCACCATCACACCCTCTACCTTACTACCAGGGCCCATGACCCTGGCTCCACTATATTTGGAGTTATGCCCCCTTTATACTAAGCAACTTAGAAAGTCGAGCACGCTGTCTTCGGACAGCTCTTGTTTGGTCTTTTTACGTAGAAAACATTGTGGGAAATGAAAAAATTGCTTGTCACAAGCAATTTCTTCATTTTCCACAATGTTTTCTAAAGCCTTTATCTCGTGGGGAGTCAAAAGGAGTCACTGTGTGTTAATGGGATAAGAGGGATAGAAACATTCAAAAATTTGCAACAGATAAGAGGAGGTGATGGGTTTTTATACGCCGCCGGAGGCGGACGTATATTGGCGACATCTTCTCCGTCCATCCGTCCATCCGTCCATACGTTAGTCCACTTTTCTTGTCAACGCAACTCCTCCTAAGTTTCTGGCTGGATCTTCTTGAAACTTGGTCAATATTATCACCTCAATTGGTAGATGTGCATGAAGGAAGGATTTTATGGTTCATTGATTTTTGCCTGAGTTATGCCTCTTAAAGACTTAGTCTCTGGGGCTTATTGAAATTGCAGCCTTGTCAACGCAACTCCTCTTAAGTTTCAGGCTAGATCTTAATGAAACTTGGTCAATTTTATCACCTCAATTGGTAGATGTGCATGAAGGAAGGATTTTATGGTCCATTGATTTTTGCCAGAGTTATGCCCCCTTCAATCTTAGTCTCTGGGGCTTATTGAAATTGCAGCCTTGTCAACGCAACTCCTCCTATGTTTCTGGCTGGATCTTAATGTCACTTGGTCAATGTTATCACTTCAATTAGTAGATGTGCATGTAGGAAGGATTTTATGGTTCATTAATTTTTTCCAGAGTTATGCCCCCTTAAAACTTTGTCTCTGGGGCTTATTGAAATTGCAGCCTTGTCAACGCAACTCCTCCTAAGTTTCTGACTGGATCCTAATGAAACTTAGTGGATGTTATTACCTTAATTGGTAGATGTGCATGAAGTAAGGATTTTATGGTTCATTGATTTTTGCCTGAGTTATGCCCCCTTCAATCTTAGTCTCTGCGGCTTAATGATATTTCAGCCTCGTGAACGCTATTCCTTCCAGGTTTTTGACTGGATATTTATAAAAACCTTTTTGTGAACACAATTTTTTACAGGTTTTTGAGTGAATATTTATAAATCCCTGTCAATGTCATTTTTTGTCTCAAGTTTTATAAGTTGCGGCGTATATTGTGACCATGGCACTCTTGTTTTTAAAAAAATGCAGTATTTCATTTATTAATCACCAAACCCTTAGTTGTGGGTAGTCATTTTAATCTTCTCATAGAAACTATTACAATTATTACCCACAATTTAGGGTTAAGATTAAGAATAACAAAATAAGAATGCCTTTATCCCCTTTTATCTGATGCTTTGCTGTCTTTATTTGATTTAGAAATTGATGGTAGTTACAACAAAAAACACACACACACAAAAAAAAAACACACACACACACACACACACACAAAAAAAAAACCCCTCTTTTTTCTAGGTCGTCCTACGTCCTTTTGGTAAAAAGTTTATACCTAGTGTAGTCAAAAAATCTCACAAACTTCTAAGACCCTTCGTTTGGGACCATGCCATTTGACCTTGTGACTTCGTTTTTGCGACATCAACCTGTTTTGTGACAAGGCCCTGTTAAAGAGTATGATCAGATTTCGAGATTGCTTTAGTTGAATCTAATCAATGTCTATTTCCCAACACATTATTCATACAGACTTTTCATCATTTTTAAGAATTCGCAATGATTTCCAAAGCTTTTATCTTATGAGGCATCAAAAAGGGTCATTGTGTGGGAATGGGTTGAAATGTGAATTGCTATTAAATATTTGTTTATTTGTCACTAGGAGCGAGAGGTAGTAAACCAAGAGTTGGTTATACCCAGAAAATTTTGTCAGAGATATCACTTGTACTTTTATGCCCCTGTTTCCAAAGATTTGTGGCATATTGTTAGCTCCACTGGCCGAAGGCCAGCGAGCTATTGTCATGGCGTTGTGTCCATCGTCCGTGCGTCTGTTAACTTTTTCTTTAAAAATCTTCTCCTCTCAAACCAGTAGGCCAATTTTTACCAAACTTTGCAGGAATGTTCCTTCGGTGACCCTTTACTTAAATTGTTCAAAGAATTTTGATTGGTCAATAAATGTGGGCGTGGCAGGGCGGGGCTTATCAGACTTGGAGAAATCACAAAATAATTCTTTAAAAATCAACCATTCAGCCAATGTTGACTAAACTTGGCAGAAATGTACCTTGGGTGACTCTTTATTTAAATTGTCAGTGAAATTTTGATTGGTCGATAAATGTGGGTGTGGCAGGGCAGGGCTTATCAGACTTAGAGAAATCACAAAATGATTCTTTGAAAATCTTCTTCTCTCAAACCAGTGGGCTAATTTTGACCAAACTTTGCAGGAATGTTCCTTTGGTGACACTTTACATGAATTGTTCAAAGAATTTTGATTGGTCCATAAATGTAGGCTTGGCAGGGCGGGGCTTACAGACTTAAAGAAATCACAAAATAATTCTTTAAAAATCAAACATTCAGCCAATTTTGACTAAACTTGGCAGAAATGTACCTTGGGTGACTCTTTATTTAAATTGTCAGTGAAATTTTGATTGGTCCATAAATGTGGGTGTGGCAGGGTGGGGCTTATCAGAATTGGAGAAATCACAAAATAATTCTTTATAAATCAACCAATGCGCCAATGGAGACAAATTTTGGCAGTAATGTTACTTGAGTGGCCCTTTACTTACTTCGTTAGTGAAAATTTGAGTGGTCCATTAATGGTTGTGTGGCATAGCGGGCTTATCAGAATGGGTGAATCACTAAATTATTCTTAAAAAACAACCATTGGGTCAATTTAAGCAAACTTGGCATAAATGTTCCTTAGGTGGTTTACAGTGTTTGTGAAATTTTGATTGGTCTATAACTGTGGTGTGGCAGGGCAGGGTTTATCAGAATTGGACTTACCATGAAATAATTCTTTAAAAATAAACCAATGGGCCAATTCAGTTCAAACTTGGTAGAAATATTCCTTGGGTGATCCTTTTTCAAGAATTGGCAGTGGGAGGCTTACAAGAAATCATAAGGTAATTCTTTTACTTTAGCCAGTGGAGCGATACAGGCCCTCTTGTTTTACTTGTGTCCATCTGTTCCTCCGGCCATCCGTCTTTCTGTCTGTCTGAAAACTTAACATTGACCATGAAGGCATTCATGTTTCACAAAACACATCTTGTTTATTTGTTACTAGGAGCGCGAGGTAGTAAAACAAGAGTTGGTAGACACCCAGAAGATGTTGTCAGAGATAGGGTTAAAAGACAAACAAGAGACGGCTGAGAAAGAGAAACTACTCGTGTAAGTAGAATCATAAGCTTATTTAACCCTTTCCCAAACAAGACCTGGTTTTGACGTTCCTAATAGAAATGGCTTTGGAAAACATTGAGACAAAAGAAGAAACTGCTGATAACCAGCAGTTTCTCCTTTTGCCTCAATATTTTCTGTGCTATATTTTATACATATCCTATCTCAGTCAATACCCATTGTGACATCTGCTGAAGCTGTAAAGTTTGCCCACCCTAAATTTTGTTGTTTTGGAAAAGGTTAATAACAAGCTTTCACTTCAATCAGTAACAAAAAGCCAAAACAAGAGTTGGTTGATACCCAGAAGATGTTATCAGAGTTAAAGGACAAACAAGAGACTGCTGAGAAAGAGAAACTACTTGTGTAAGTAGAATAATGTGCTTATTTAACCATTTCCCAAATGACAAAATAAGTTTGATATCTTTAACCTTTGTGGGTGAGCAGCTCCAGGCTTGGTGAGGATGTTTTATTCGTACTGGTATGAGAAATTACAGGAATCCATGGTTACATGCTCCAGCTGCGATATGACTATATCAATGGGTACCCACAACATAGGGTTTGGAATTAAGATAACAAAGGATGGGTTGCAATAAGGGGTCAAAAAAATATATTTTCTTTAAATTTCGTCGATTGATAGGGTTACATAATATCTTTAATTTGTATGTGTAAAAAATCTGGTTTCGGCTTATTTTTCGAGATATGGGTAAATAAAGTGGGTGGGGTAAGATGGACTGAAACACAGTAGGGGTCATTCTAAGTAGCTTATCTTTCTTATTTTTAGCCCCAGATGCGTGAAAATTTGTATGCCTGTCTTGTGATATATGCGTTAAACATTTATGGGCTTATATTTGATATTCCATGTATACAGGGCCTTCTCTGGCCCAAATTTTCTTTTCGCCAAATTTCGCCTTCGCCGAATTGAAAAAAATGGAGCCAAATTTGGCTTTCATGAGCCAAATTTGGAGCCATTTTGACTCAAGCTTATCTTTATTTGACTGGACTAATGCATAAAGAGAGATAAGCATCAATAACACAATCACATATTACTACTTTTATTAAAATAAGAAAAAACAGTCATAATAAAGCATATTGATAGCATATTTAGTTTACATATATTCAATTGTGCCCTGCTTTTGCAGGAAAGTGGTGAAAAGATGGTCTGAAAAATAAAAGCAATGAAGTTATGTTTCTATTCTAGAGCAAATCTGTGTACAATAGGATGTGAAAATGATACAAATGTTCTGTATAATAATTTTTATTTGAATTACACTCCTTTAATTTTCAAATGTTTGCTTTACATTTTCTTTCTTTAGTACTGACAAACCAGATATGGTTACATTATTTCTCTTTTAAAGGAATATTTTACAAATCATTGATTTTGAGTCATATGATAGCAGATCCTTGAAAATTTCAAAGATCTATATGTGGTTGAAGGTTTTTGACATTAGGCAAGGAGACCAAGAAAAGTCGGTTTCTAATTCATGTTTGAATTAAAGAAGACAGACCAGCCAGCATTGCACTGTAAATACATTGACCTCGCCATTACAATTATTCTTCGTAGCGAATGCCCGTTTGAAAATACTAACTTGTTCTTTGATTAGGCCTAATAGCAGCCGACATTAAGTGGATCGTGTAATCATGACCAATTAAAGTTGTTTTGAAATTTATCGATCTCAATTAGTAGCTGTTGATTATGAACAAACACCATAATAGCCTTACCTAACCGCCGATTCCTGGCTAAGTGTCATAAAATAGGTGTAATTTGCGATGATTACATGCTAATCCCTTTGTTTATTTAAGAACTGTCAAAATTCACGCGACCTTCACCTGAATTGATTGGTTACCCGCTTCTCAATAAACTACATGTGTTTTCGTTATCGGAAATCGGGACCAGTCTACTCGCTTAGCGCAGGTAAAAATCAATATTCGCCATAGAGAAATTTCGGATTTTCTTATCGCCAGATTCTGGCGTTTTCGCCAAATTGTATTTTTTATCGCCATTTTCATTTTATTTTCGCATTTGGCGATGTTGGCGATTGCCAGCGAAGGCCCTGCATGTATATCTTTTCCGTAATACCCATTCTTCTTTCTTTCGAAGAATTTCGCTATTTTTTAACAACCAACTTTACCAAACTATCTCCACACGTTTTATTTGAAACCCGATTTCTATGAAACTTTACGGATGTGTTGTCCAGATATTAATGTAACTTTGTGTGAAATTTGAAAGAAAAGCGTAGGTCTGTTTTTGAGATATTTGACCTTGACCTTCAAAATGACTTCAAAACTCGGAAAATGCCAAAATGTGACATTTAAAGCGCCAATTTTATTCATAAGGATTGGAACCATGGTTTCTTTTTATTGTTCCTAATGAGTTTCGTAGCAATATTTAATTTTTTGTGTCGTACAACCCATTCGGAAGAATGGGAAAGAAAAGAAATTCTTTTTACTTCTCAGTTTTCTTATTAAACTAAATATTGCACATGAAACATGTCTACGCGGAAACCACTGTGATTAATATTACTACCACAGGTGAGTGAAATTAAATATTAGCGTTATGTTAAGATTGCTAGAACTACCAAAGCTTTATATGCAACTTGAATTGTCTAAGAGTTTATATTCACTCATCTCATGATGGACAAGAATTATCAATTTTTACTACGAGAAAACTGATCATTTTCAGATTGTATTTCTTATATGGTTATAATGAACACACATTGTGAATGATTTTACTAAATGACCAAATGTGCTTACAATTAGTTAACATAAGCTAAATATTTATACAACGATATTTAATATCAACAAAAAGAAAATAATGTTAAATGTATAGACAGGCCTTAAACAAATATCTGTCTAACAATGATTTCATTTAGATGAAATAACAGGGTAACTCTGAGAGGTGACCAAGTTTATTTTATTGAGCATATCAATTTTAACGGTAAAATCATACAATAAAAAACCCAATCATAAGTGAAATGCATTCTTTTATGAATGGGCTGTCACATACCATTCAACCCTAACCATTTTCTTAACAATGCGTAGTTTTAACGGACTTTCCCGAATTTGATGTTATTTTGAAGGTCAAGGTCAAATATCTCGACAACGAGCCAACTCTTTTCTTTTAAATTTCACACAAAGTTATATTAATATCTGGATAATACATCTGTAAAGTTTCATAGAAATCGGGTTTCAAATAAAACGTGTGGAGATAGTTTGGTAAAGTTGGTCGTTAAAAAATAGCGAAATTCTCCGAAAGAAAGAAGAATGGGTATTACGGAAAAGATATACATGGAATATCAAATATAAGCACATAAATGTTCAACGCATATATCACAAGACACGCATACAAATTTTCACACATCTGGGGCTGAAAATAAGAAAGATAAGCGACTTAGAATGACCCCTACTGTGTTTCAGTCCATCTTACCCCACCCACTTTATTTACCCATATCTCCGAAAATAAGCCGAAACCAGATTTTTTACACATACAAATTAAAGATATTATGTAACCCTATCAATCCACAAAATTTAAAGAAAATCTATTTTTTGACCCCTTATTGCAACCCATCCTTTAGGATGTTTCATCCCCTCCTATCTACAGATTGTCCCAAAAAAAACGGAACCCTAATTCAAAGTCAAATATTTTTAAGCGTAAGCTAAGAATCTAATTTTTGAATTTGCAGTACTGAAGATACATTATTTTTGCATTTGTGTTCCAAATTTCACTTAAAAATATGCATCGGTTCAAAAGTTATAAGCAAATTAATAATGACACTAAAAAACGATCTGACATGATATTGATTTTTGCGTCTTGTTTGTTCGTGAAAGCGCACTAACGGTCAGCTGTTGAATTCTGTACCGTTGTACATGTATGTACCGATTTTCTCAAAATTTAATATGTACACGTGCTGTATGTTCAAATTGAGTCCATATGATGTTTGTTTGAATTAATTTCAAATTATTATGTGATTCATTTCACATGGCGTAGTTTTAACTTCTATTTTCATAAATTTCAAGCTTGATATGTTTCCTAAAATTAGTCCAATCTTGATTTTCTTGCATAGTATACATTTCTGTGGACAATGATTTAATAATTTTTGGTAAGATTTGTGTTATTTGTCATATATGCACAAAGGTCAGTGTCAGGTCAAATGAAACCCGTAATACTTTTTAATGGAGCGGTGACCGGCATGTTGGTCAGAAATGAAATAAGTGCCTATGGTTATTATTCATGAGTCTGTGATGCACTTGGATATTTTGTTTGTATTCATTTTAGTTACATCGCAGCTCTTCTTTAACAGTTTAGTTATTAGCAAAAAAACATGAGATGAAAATGCACTATTGTAAATACAATGTTTCAAAATCACTTTTGTATTGTATTGAATATATTAATCAATTGTATAGTGTCAATTTATTCAATGACTGTAGGCGCGCGCTGCAAAACGAAAATATCGATATCGTGTTAAAATGGCTTTAAGGGTATATTCATTTTAATGTCAATATTTTCAAAACTAATCATCATTGTTCAACAAAATTTTAACTGCTAATCGAAAACTGTCGTTGCTATTGCATATGTAAATTTGGTGGAGAAATATTACTTGATACACGAGAAATGCAGTTTCAAATATGGGTTCCGTTTTTTTTGGGACACTCTGTATTGCTTTGTATGATAACAACTTTTCTACATTCACAGAGAGTACAAGAAGAAGATGGAGACAGCCAAAGCCAAGATGACAACTCTACAACGTAAACAGAGGGAGACAGAGAGAGTGGCTAACCTGGCGGGACAGAATGATAAAAAGTAGGGCTTAACCGAAGTTTTATATATTGTGACAGATTTGAAAAATAGCAAATAGAGTAAAAAGACAGCAATTTTTTGGATTTAGCTAATCTTTTAAACAACAATAAGAAAGTTATTTATGGCCAATCATATTTTTTCTTAGTGGCTTATGAGTTTTTATGCCCCCCGCATTGATAGATCGGGGGCATATTGTTTTACTGTTTTCCGTCAGTCTGTCAGTCCAAAACTTAACGTGAAAACTTAACATTGGCCTTTTCTCCAAAAGTATTCAACATACAAAGCTCAAATTTGGTGTGTAACCTTCTTTCTATGATATCTATCTGTTCCATGCAATATGACCTTCCTCAAGATCATCCATTAACCCTTATCAACACTTTACTTGAAAACTTAACGTGAAAACTTAATGTGCAACTTAACTTTGGCCTTTTCGGGAGCATTTGTGTTTCACAAACACATCTTGTTTTTTTGAGTGCTGTTTAAAAGACCATTTGCTTTCAGCAAATTAATGGCATTTGTCCACCTTCTCTTCTTCAATGGTTTTTCAAATCGTTATATAGGAAGAGAATTATTGAAAATTATAGAAAATGTGTCAAACGGGTCACCACCATGTTTAACTATTGATCAAACTAGTATGTGACATGTCACACTTAAAGGGACATTATCAAAAGTAAAGAAATCCAAATTTTGACAATCTTGTCAGACTCAGCACAGGTCAACCAGATATTGTATGCGAAAAATGAACATACAGTAAGATAGGGAAAACATTCCAGATTTAGAAAATTACAAACAAGTGAAAAGTGTCGGCCCTAGTCTGGCTGCGCGGACTGCGCAGACTGACTAGGGTCTATATTTTTCACAATTCCTTCCTACAAGTTCCCTTTTTAGCGTGACGGGTCACATATTTGTAATCACAGAAAATTGGCCTTGAGTTGGCTGTAGATAGGATGAAGCAACAGCAAGAACAATTACAAAAAGGCTTAAAGATAAATTTGACAGAAAAACCAGGCAGAATAGATCAAGACCAGTCTGCACATAAGAGCAGTCTGTCCTTATTTTATACTGCCTGCTTGTTAGCTCACCTGAGCACAAAGTGCTCAAGGTGAGCTATTGTAGTCACTTTTTGTCCGTCGTCCGTCTGTCTGTCTGTCTGTCTGTCTGTCTGTCTGTCCGTCCACATTTTCGTGTTTACACTCTAGCATCTACAAATATAAGCCAATCTTGACTAAACTTGGTCAAAAGATGTATGACCATAAGATCTCGGATGAGTTCGATTATGGGTCACATAGAACTAGAAAGTCCGGAGTTATCTGCCCTTGAATGTGAAAAATACCTAGTTTTGACATTGTTTACACTTTAGTATCTACAAATATTGATCAATCAAGACAAAACTTTAACACAATGTTGGTGACCATAAGAACTCGGATGAGTTTGATTTTCGGTTTGATGGGATTAGAAAGTCTTGAGTTATGTGCCCTTGAAATTGTCAAAATTGCTATTTTCGACTGTTTTCGACTTTGTTTACACTCTAGAATCTACAATTATTAACAAATCAAGACAGAACTTGGACACAATGTTAGATACCACAAGATCTTGTATGAGTTCAATTTTCAAATTGATCGGATTAAAAACTCATGAGTTATACGCCCTTGAATTTGACAAAATTGTCGTTTTCGACTGTTTTTGACTTTGTTTACACTCTAGTATCAACAAATATATACCAATCTAGACAAAATTTGGATGCAATGTTAAGGACTATAAAAGCTCATATGAGTTTGACTTTCATATTGATCGGATTAAAAAAGTTATGAGTTATACGCCCTTGAATATTACAAAATTGACGTTTTCGACTGTCTTCGAATTTGTTTACACTCTAGCATTTACAATTATTGACCAATCAAGACAAAACTTAATCACAATGTTAGGGACCATAAGATCATGTATGAGTTGTATTTTCAGATTGATCAGATTAAAAGGTCGAGAGTTATATGCCCTTGAATTTGACATAATTCTCGTTTTTGATGAGCTTGAACTTGGGTCTCATCGGACCAGAAAGTCATGAGTTATATGCCCTTGAATTTGACAAAATTGATGTCTTCCATTGTTTCGGACTTTGTTTACTCTTTAGCATCTACAATAATTTTTTATTGGCCAAGACGAAATTTGGACACAATGTTGCTGAACTTAAGATCTTGTACCAGTTTTTACCTTAATCAGAATAGAATTTGCCCAGTTATCGGCCCTTCAAATTGACAAATTTGCCGTTTTCGACTGTTCTTACTCTAACAACCACAAATAGCAATGAACCGAAACAAAAAGTGAACACAATGTCATTGACCATAAGTTTGTTTTCAGTCTTAAAGTCACAAATGATAATGGATTTGAACAAAACTGAGGCTCATATCATCTTAGTTCAGGTGAGCGATATAGGACCATCATGGTCCTCTTGTTTAAATTCAGCGTAACAGGAGTTAATCTTTAAAGATTTTTTTTTTCAGGATTTCTGATTTAGAGTTAGCTGTAGACAGAATGAAGCAACAACAAGAACATTTACAGAAAAGGCTGAAAGATGAATCTGATAGAAAATCAAAGTTAGAGGTGAGTGAAGGCGTGGGTTTGGGGGGGGGGACGATTTTAATGCTTTTGCACAAATTCTTTGCCAGTTTATGTCTGTCTGTCAGCTTTTTTGTTTGTCTGTTTGTTAGTCCATCTGTTGGTCTTTTTCATCTGCCTGTCTATTTATCAGAAGATTTAACATTTTTTAATGCTTTTCGGTAGATTGTCGGGAAATAACGGTAGAACATCATTTTGATAAACTCACAGCCTATCCTGTGAAATTATAAAAAACTTGTGCCTTGCTTTCTTTCATTTCACCCTATCTGATGTTATATAAGCCGGGCCAAATAAGTGACTTCATCATAAGCGTTGCATAGCATATGGTATGCAAAGTAGAAAATACTGATAACCAGCATTTTCTCCTTTTGTTTCAATTTTTTACTATATTGTATGTATAATCTATGGTATCTTTTTGTCGAGCCCGCTTGCGGTGAGCTCGACATAGTTGTCACAATGGCGGTTCGGTGTATGTGCGTTAGTGCGTGCGTGCGTTAGTGCGTGCGTGCGTTAGTGCGTGCGTGCGTTAGTGCGTGCGTCCGTCCGGATGGAGCTTGTCCGGGCCATAACTTCACCATGGATGGAGGGATTCAGAAATAACTTGGCACAAATGTCAAGCTTAGTAAGGCGGAGTGTCGCGTGCAAGAACCAGATTCCAAGCTCAAAGGTCAAGGTCAAACTTGGAGGTCAAATGTCAAAAATGAGAAGATTTTTGCTTGTCCGGGCCATAACTTCACCATGGATGGAGGGATTCAGAAATAACTTGGCACAAATGTCAAGCTCAGTAAGGCAGAGTGTCGCGTGCAAGAACCAGATTCCAAGCTCAAAGGTCAAGGTCAAACTTGGAGGTCAAATGTCAAAAATGAGATGATTTTTGCTTGTCCGGGCCATAACTTCACCATGGATGGAGGGATTCAGAAATAACTTGGCACAAATGTCAAGCTCAGTAAGGCAGAGTGTCGCGTGCAAGAACCAGATTCCAAGCTCAAAGGTCAAGGTCAAACTTGGAGGTCAAATGTCAAAAATGAGATGATTTTTGCTTGTCCGGGCCATAACTTCACCATGGATGGAGGGATTCAGAAATAACTTGGCACAAATGTCAAGCTCAGTAAGGCGGAGTGTCGCGTGCAAAAACCAGATTCCAAGCTCAAAGGTCAAGGTCAAACTTGGAGGTCAAATGTCAAAAATGAGATGATTTTTGCTTGTCCGGGCCATAACTTCACCATGGATGGAGGGATTCAGAAATAACTTGGCACAAATGTCAAGCTCAGTAAGATGGAGTGTCGCGTGCAAGAACCAGATTCCAAGATGAAAGGTCAAGGTCAAACTTTGAGGTCAAATGTAAAAAATGAGTTGATTTTTGCTTGTCCGGGCCATTCCTTAACTTGGCACAAATGTCAAGCTCAGTAAGGCGGAGTGTCGCGTGCAAGAACCAGATTCCAAGCTCAAAGGTCAAGGTCAAACTTTGAGGTCAAATGTAAAAAATGAGTTGATTTTTGTAGAACCAGATTGCTAGCTCAAAAGTAAAGGTATATTTCTCGGAATTTGGTTTTATGGACTTAGCATAAGGTCCCTTTTAGCGTGACGGGTCACATATGTATACTCAAATTAATCCATTCTGGTATCTCGTTATAAATACATAGACATGTAATATTTTGTGAACAATAAACTGTCTCACCATGATCCCCATCATTCCAACTTATTTTGTCCCCACTTTTACAACGCCATTGTAATGACAGCTGTACACATAGGTATGGTCTTCTTTCTTCAAAATGAGCGGGCTCGACATGTTGCCCTTCGGCATCTAGTTTAACATCCATGTCCATTTGTATCGCCATATACCTTTGACATTTTGGTAAGGGTTAAGAAATCTAGAAGATTTGATATCTTGACCTTTCAGAGAGAAATGCAGAAAGAGTTACAGAGGGTAACTGAACTTGAGATTAAGAATGAACAACAGCAGAAGTTATTGAGAAGAAAGAATGAAGAAATAGCATCAGCCAAGCGCAGATTGAGGCATGGTAGTGCTGGTACATTACCACCCATACATGGGTAAGGATGTCAGTTTTGTGATGGAATAATGAATTAATGACATTTCGACTGAAGATGTGAAAATAAATCCGAAATTTCAGTTAAACAATAAAAGTGATATTTTAGACCTTTTATTGGCAGGAACACTCTTTGGGTGACCCTTTTCAAAATTTGTTTATGATTTCTTTAATTGCCAAAAAATAGGGGTGTGGTAGGTGGGGCTTATAAGATAATTCTGTAGAAATTTTATCTTTCATAACCATTGGGATGATTTAGACCAAATTTGGGAGAAGTGATTGTGGGGTGACTATTTTGAAAAGGAACTATTTGTGAATTTTTGATTTGTCGGAAGATAGGAGCATGGGAGAGGATGTGACTGTCAGAGAAATCATGAGATACTCTTAAAGTAATGCCAGTAGAGAAATACAGGCCCTCTTGGGCCTTTTTTTTATGCCCCCGATAGGGAGGCATCATAAATTTGACTTGTCCGTCCGTCCGTCTGTCTGTCCGTCCGTCCGTCTGTCTGTCCGTCCGTCCGTCCGTCATTCCGTCCAAAAACTTTAACATTGGCCATAACTTCCTTATTACTTAACATATTCGCTTCATACTTTACCACAACATTCCTTGGTACATTACCTTTCTGTAGGCACATACTTTGGTGACCTTGACCCCTGGGTGACCTTGACCTTGAACATAGATTGGCCATAATTTAAAATCAAAGCGGTGTCGGGGGCATTGTCATCTTACAGTGACAGCTCTTGTTTTAGCTATTACCCACATTGCGTCTATGATTTATCATTATTTTGATTTATGGTTACAGAGATGAGCATGACAAGTTAGAAGACCAGAAGAAATGGCTGGACACAGAGGTAGAGAAGGTGGTGCAACAACGCAGGGAGATGGAGAGCTTACAAGAGGTGGGTTCAGAGGTTTTTGTACCTATTAACCCATTACCACACAATGACTCTTTTTGACTCCCCACAAGATAATAGCTTTGGAAAATATTGTGGAAAATGAAGAAATTGCTTGTGACAAGCAATTTCTTCATTTCCCACAATGTTTTCCATCCAAAAATACCTAAAAGTAAAAAAAGTACATTCACATGAAATTGTCGTCTGCAGGATCTTTCAATTTGGATCACCCCAAAATTTTGTCATTCGGTAATGGGTTAACCACAATATTGCTGCTTTTCAATGAAAACCTCATAACTGCAGCTTAAAACAAGTTGCAGTTACAAGGTTTTCGTTGAAAAGAGACAATATGATTTGTCATTATTCTGTATTTTTGCTGGACACAGAGGTAGAGAAGGTTGTACAACAGAGGAGGGAAATGGAGTGCTTACAAGAGGTGGGTGTGTACATTATAAAACAACAAAATTTGGACAGTCCCAAATCAAAGGTGTTGCAGACGACACTTTCAAATACATGGAATTTTACATTGTTTGTTATTTTTGTGTAGAAAACATTGTTGGAAATGCAATTTATTCATTTTCCACAACAGTTACCGAAGCAACTAGTTTATAGGGCGTCAAAAGGCGTCTTTGTGTGGGAATGGGTTAACTCATTACCATATAATGACGCTTTTTGACACCCCACAAGATAAATGCTGTGGCAAACAATGTGGAGAATGATGAGATTGCTTGTGACAAGCAATTTTCTTTATTTCTCACTATGATTTCTACCAAGAAAGACCAAAAAATGTAGAATTTCAGTCATTTAGAGTCGTTGTCTGCATTACCTTTGAACTTACCAGTCTAAATAAAATATTGACATTTGGGAAAGGAAATTTGTGGTGTGCCAGTTGGAAATCCTGCTGCAAATGACAAAGTGAATACCTAGGAAGAAGAGATTTGCTCATGATTTAGCACCAAAAATATTACGGCAAACAGATAAAATGGAAATAAGATCGTGTTGATTGTAAGAGAATGTGTAATTTGCTAGCATTTTTATGTGCCCAAAATGTCATATTAGGTTATTGAGCTGGTTGTCTGTCAGTCTGTCTGTCCATCGGTTAGCAATTTCTTGTGTTTGCTACTCTTCCTACAGTCTTGCCAAACTTGCGAAAATAAATCTCCATGGTGTCTAGTTATGCATGCCACTTTCCAAATTTAGGTAATAATTGTCATTTTTTGGATTATCTGTCCTGTAATTGAAAAAAGAATGCCTGATTTTGTGGCATTAGTGTTTCATAAACACATCTTGCTCTATTTTGTTTTCCAGTCATCCTATTTTATTTGGCTTCAAATTCTCAATTTTTTATGTTACATGTAAACTTTTGTTGATTTGTCTAATAACAGGAGTTGAGAAAAAGAGAAGAAATGGTAGCAAAGAGAGAAATGATGCTTGCAGAGAAAAGTGAGTTAGAAATGAAGAGGTTGAGATCTAGTCAAGTCATTAATAAGGTAGGTCTGAGCTGCGTTCTTTAGAGCGAGATTTATTGAGATATCTTGAGATTTCTTAACCCTTTCCCAAACGGCAAAATTTTGGGCAGGTCGAATTCAAAAGCTGCTGCAGACAACAAAATGGATGTTTATAAAGGTAAAATTTGTGAACAATATAGCACAGAAGGCAAAAGGAGAAACTGCTGATAATCAGCAGTTTCTTCTTTCGTCTCAATGTTTTCCCAAGCCATTTCTACAAGCGACGTCAAAACCAGGTCTTGTTTGGGAAAGGGTTAAGATGTTTTAAGATAAAGCGCTCTTTTGAGCAAGATTTTTAAGACGATCACTGTGAGCCGCCATTGCTCTATACTTCTTTCCGAACCCCTCGGTAAATTCTGTAGATTCTATATGGGAGAGAATTAACAGAGTTGTTCAGAATGCTCCATAATTCATACAAATGACGTCATCATGACGTCATTTGTATGAAGTATGGAACATTCGGAACACTTCGCTTATAATCTTGGTCTCGAAGACGCTGTATCAAAAACATCTTAAGAAATCTTAAAAAATCTCGCTCTAAAGAACGCGCCTCTTCATTCATCTTCTCATGAGTAGGGCTGAAACAAGTACAAAATTTGTACCAGGGCTGTGGCCCTGATTCAGGATTTCTTAGATGGGGGTTTGAACATACAATAGGGGTTTTACTTTTCCTAGTATTACGCAATTTTGACTGAATTTCTGCATGAAAATGAAACAATCAGTCTACAGAGTGTTGTTCGTTTCTACATTGAATTAAATCAGTAACAGGTTGCATGCTTAGAGATTATTACATGGCTGATGCGGACCGGAGAGTGATAGCAGTCGGCTGTGATGTCTTTCCCCGAGATTAGATATCAAGGCAAGGCCTGATATCATTCTCCAACCTGAATCTGCCATGTTATAATCTGTATATTACATTCTCCTTGTGAAGTAACTCTTGTTCATTCATAAAATCTTACCTTTAGATAGATTTTCAGTATTTATTCTAGTTAAAGGGACATTTCATTCCAATTTCATTTTTTTAAGTATGTCTTGATGCCAAGATTGGTTACTCTAATGAGTATAAATACTATTAGTTTTTTTAAGTTGTTACCAATAAGCGAGAAACACGCATTTAAAGTTGAGACATAATCAATAAATTGCATATAAATCCGAACTGTTGTCCACAACAATTTGTTCAATTTTAAAGCTACTATTTCCCAAATTTTGGACCAAAATTTGTCAAAAACAAACGAAATGTACACTTTTTGAGCTTTATATGACCTGATTAAATGATTACGACAAACTATTGAAGCAACGACTCATTTTTTCGCAATTTGATACCGAATTCATGAAGCGATGTCGAAAGTAGGTCAAAAACAGTAGGACCTGCGACTTGCTTAAATGACGTCACAACATACATGATGACGTCATATTGAAATTCAAGCATGAATCCCGTTTGAATCTTGGTCCGCGCTGTATACGCATGCGTGACAGTTAAAAAATAAATTCAACCGCATCTGAGACGGGGTTGAATTTTGGTTTGGATTCTCCCTAAATTCGGCTATCTCTGTTATAATTTCGGCTCAATCTCTGTCTGAATCGCATATTATTAACCATTGTGAGGTGGCCAACACAACAGTTTTGCATATTTTTTCAAAAAATTTCATTTTTTGCAATTAGACCATCTGTTACCATCACCCTTTAACACAAAAATATAAATTTCTCGTATACGGCACAATATTTTGGCTTGAAATTTTCAGAATTTTTATAAGGAAATATGCTCTTTCAGATAAAAATAAAAGTAAAATTTATGACAAAAAATTCTGAAATGTCAAGATAAGCTCAATTTTACTTGAACTGAAGTGAAGAAAGATAATGTTAAGACGGCTTGCATTTTATGTGAACAACAATACTTCTATGCGAGTCATTGACAATATCCTTCACAGAAAAGATCATGAAAAAAATCTGTAGCTATAGTTTTATATTAAATTCCTTAGCAGTAGGCCAATATCGTATATTGACCTGCTGCTAAGAACTCGGGTGACTATAGCTTTTCGGCCGGGCTGATATCTGTATGATTATAATTGTAAATGTTATTACTAACAGTAACAGACTGTAATGTAAAGCCTTTATATTTACAGAGTTTACTATCAGTATCCAGTAAGCTAGACCTTGTTGATCGCAAACTAGAGGAGAAATCCCGGGAGCTGTCACAAACCCCAGAAGGGCTCAATAAAGGGGTCAAGGAAGAGATAGATAAATTACAGCACACGCGAGATAAACTACAAAAACAAAGGACATTATTGGATGTAAAACTTCATGAAGGAAGCTTGTTATCTGCCTCAGAGGAAAGAAGGTTTGTTGAATGATCTTATTTAAACTAATACATTACATGAAAATGTAGATTAATATATAACATCACACAGTTGATTAAATGCAGCTAAAGAATACAGGGCGGAAACTATAACTAGTAGACAATTAGACGTCAAAGTTATCGAGGAAACAGTGATATAATTTCAGACTAACAATTTAGTATTTCGCTTGTGTAATTCTAAAAACCCGCAACTACAGCTTAATTGAAGCTATAGTTACGAGATTTTATAACAACACTGACGGTTTATCAAAACATAACGGTAAACCCAGTCTGTTTTTAGCACAAAATTCATTGCCATTAGAGGTTAGATATTCAATGTCTGAGCGATTATTGTTGTGACCTAGTGTTGTTTGAGAAATAGTTAACCCTTTCCCAAATAAGACCTGGATTTGACGTCCCTAATAGAAAAGGCTTGAGAAAACATTGAAACAAAAGGAGAAACTGCTGATAACCAGCAGTTTCTCCTATTGTCTCAATATTTTCTATATCATATTTTACACACATTTTTAGCTCCACTGGCCTTTTAGGCCAGCGGGCTATTGTCATGGCGGTGTGTCCGTCGTGCGTGCGTGTGTGCGTCCGTCCGTGCGTCCGTAAACTTTTTCTTTAAAAATCTTCTCAAAAACTACTGGATGGATTTCAACCAAACTTCACAGGAATGATCCTTGGGTGACCCTCTCTCAGATTCCTTCAAAGAATATGGATTGAATCAGTATAACCTGAGTTATCTGCACTTGAATGTCAAATATAACGGGTTTTGACTAGTTTTCTTCTAATAACTACAAATATTGAACAATCAAGACAAAACTTTGACAGAATCATGCTGACTACAAGATCTTGCCTTGGTAAAATTTTCAGCTTGATTTGACTTTTACATCATGAGTTATGTGCCCTTGAAATTGACAAAATTGCCATTTCCAGCTGTATTTTGACTTTGTTTTCACACTAGCAACTACAAATATTGACTAAACAAGACAAACTTTGACAGAATAATACTGACTATAAGATCCTGCCTTTGTAAAATTTCCAGCCTGATCTGAATTTTATAGCATGAGTTATGTGCCCTTAAAATTGCCAAAAATTGCCATTTTCGGCTCTATTTTGCTGGTTTTGACTTTATTTTTACTCTAAAATCTACAAATATTAACCATTCAAGACAAAACTTGGACAGAATATATATAAGCATTATATGCTGCCTGGGTGTAATTTTCGGCTTGATCGAAATCTTACATCATGAGTTATGTACCCTTGAATTTGACAAAATTGCCATTTTCGACTTTGTTTTCACTCTAACAACCACAAATGTTAACCAATCAAGATCATACTTGGAAAGAATCTTGTTGACAACAAGGTCTTGCTTATGTGTAATTTTCAACATCTCTTTTCAACACTCTTGAAGCCACGAATATTGACTAATATAGACAAAATTTGAACAGAATGATAGTGACCATAATATCTTGCATGTGTTTAATTTTCGATTTGATTTTAAATATTCATACTGAATTATTTGTCTTTGAATTTGGCAAAATCACAGTTTTCAATTTTATTATCGCTCTAACATCCCTAAAATATTAGTCAATCATTTTCTTTCTTTTTGCATTGACCACATGATTGCTGCTTTTGACTTTGTTTTTGCTGTAAGAACCATAAGTATTCAAAAATCTAGTCAAAACTTGGATTTGATATCAAAAGAAATTCAGGCCTGTGGAGCGACTCAAGACCTTCAGGTCTTTCTAGTTTCTTGAATAACTTCCATTTTGTCATTTGTGGCACTCTTTGAAGTGGATAACCCTATAATTTTGCCATTTGGGAAAGGGTTAATTGATTGATTTGTTATTTGTAGGTTGTTAGAACTAGATGAAGGTATTGAAGCTCTAGACACAGCTATAGAATACAGAACAGAAACCATAACTAGTAGACAATTAGAGGTTATTGTTGTGACCCAGTGTTGTTTGGGGGTTAATTGGTTGATTTGTTATTTGTAGGTTGTTAGAACTAGATGAAGGTATTGAAGCTCTAGACGCAGCTATAGAATACAGAACAGAAACCATAACTAGTAGACAATTAGAGGTTATTGTTGTGACCCAGTGTTGTTTGGTGGTTAATTGGTTGATTTGTTATTTGTAGGTTGTTAGAACTAGATGAAGGTATTGAAGCTCTAGATGCAGCTATAGAGTACAGAACAGAAACTATAACTAGTAGACAATTAGAGGTTATTGTTGTGACCCTGTGTTGTTTGGGGGTTAATTGGTTGATTTGTTATTTGTAGGTTGTTAGAACTAGATGAAGGTATTGAAGCTCTAGATGCAGCTATAGAATACAGAACAGAAACCATAACTAGTAGACAATTAGAGGTTATTGTTGTGACCCAGTGTTGTTTGGGTGTTAATTGGTTGATTTGTTATTTGTAGGTTGTTAGAACTAGATGAAGGTATTGAAGCTCTAGACGCAGCTATAGAATACAGAACAGAAACCATAACTAGTAGACAATTAGAGGTTATTGTTGTGAAAAAGTGTTGTTTGGGGGGTTAATTGGTTGATTTGTTATTTGTAGGTTGTTAGAACTAGATGAAGGTATTGAAGCTCTAGATGCAGCTATAGAATACAGAACAGAAACCATAACTAGTAGACAATTAGAGGTTATTGTTGTGACCCAGTGTTGTTTGGGGTTAATTGGTTGATTTGTTATTTGTAGGTTGTTAGAACTAGATGAAGGTATTGAAGCTCTAGATGCAGCTATAGAATACAGAACAGAAACCATAACTAGTAGACAATTAGAGGTTATTGTTGTGACCCAGTGTTGTTTGGGTTAATTGGTTGATTTGGTTATTTGTAGGTTGTTAGAACTAGATGAAGGTATTGAAGCTCTAGATGCAGCTATAGAATACAGAACAGAAACCGTAACTAGTAGACAATTAGAGGTTATTGTTGTGACCCAGTGTTGTTTGGGGGTTAATTGATTGATTTGGTTATTTGTAGGTTGTTAGAACTAGATGAAGGTATTGAAGCTCTAGACGCAGCTATAGAATACAGAACAGAAACCATAACTAGTAGACAATTAGAGGTTATTGTTGTGACCCAGTGTTGTTTGGGGGTTAATTGATTGATTTGGTTATTTGTAGGTTGTTAGAACTAGATGAAGGTATTGAAGCTCTAGACGCAGCTATAGAATACAGAACAGAAACCATAACTAGTAGACAATTAGAGGTTATTGTTGTGACACAGTGTTGTTTGAGGGTTAATTGATTGATTTGTTATTTGTAGGTTGTTAGAACTAGATGAAGGTATTGAAGCTCTAGATGCAGCTATAGAATACAGAACAGAAACTACAACCAGTAGACAATTAGAGGTTATTGTTGTGACACAGTGTTGTTTGAGGGTTAATTGATTGATTTGTTATTTGTAGGTTGTTAGAACTAGATGAAGGTATTGAAGCTCTAGACACAGCTATAGAATACAGAACAGAAACCATAACCAGTAGACAATTAGAGGTTATTGTTGTGACACAGTCTTGTTTGGGGGTTAATTGATTGATTTGTTATTTGTAGGTTGTTAGAACTAGATGAAGGTATTGAAGCTCTAGACGCAGCTATAGAATACAGAACAGAAACTAAAACTAGTAGACAATTAGAGGTTATTGTTGTGACACAGTGTTGTTTGGGGGTTAATTGATTGATTTGTTATTTGTAGGTTGTTAGAACTAGATGAAGGTATTGAAGCTCTAGACACAGCTATAGAATACAGAACAGAAACCATAACTAGTAGACAATTAGAGGTTATTGTTGTGACCCAGTGTTGTTTGGGGGTTAATTGATTGATTTGTTATTTGTAGGTTGTTAGAACTAGATGAAGGTATTGAAGCTCTAGACGCAGCTATAGAATACAGAACAGAAACCATAACTAGTAGACAATTAGAGGTTATTGTTGTGACCCTGTGTTGTTTGGGTTAATTGGTTGATTTGTTATTTGTAGGTTGTTAGAACTAGATGAAGGTATTGAAGCTCTAGACACAGCTATAGAATACAGAACAGAAACTATAACTAGTAGACAATTAGAGGTTATTGTTGTGACCCTGTGTTGTTTGGGGGTTAATTGGTTGATTTGTTATTTGTAGGTTGTTAGAACTAGATGAAGGTATTGAAGCTCTAGATGCAGCTATAGAATACAGAACAGAAACCATAACTAGTAGACAATTAGAGGTTATTGTTGTGACACAGTGTTGTTTGGGGGTTAATTGGTTGATTTGTTATTTGTAGGTTGTTAGAACTAGATGAAGGTATTGAAGCTCTAGATGCAGCTATAGAATACAGAACAGAAACTATAACTAGTAGACAATTAGAGGTCAGGCACTCACAATCATTATTACGGGTAGGTATTCTTTTGAGTGTTCCTTTGACTTTGTATTAACCAATTACCACACAATGACTTTTGACTTGACTCCCCACATGCTAATGGCTTTGGAAAACATCATGGAAAATGAAGAAATTGCTTTTCACAAGCAATTTCTTCATTTTCCACAATGTTTTCTACACCAAAATACCCAAAGATTTAAAATTCAATGCACTTGGTATTATCGTTTGCAACACCTTTCAGATTGGACCAGTCCAAAATTTTGCTGTCTGGTAGTGGGTAAAGTGTTCCTTCAACTCTGTAGAGTAAAGTCGGGTAAATTCGACAGTCGTCAAAATTCGACACCCTTTTATAATTTTTACAATACATGACACAAAAATCGTGATAATAGCATTCTAATATTGAAAACCTTAAGTCGGGGCAATAACTGACGTATGAAAATATTTCATGTCCTCCAAACACCCACCCTTTACCCGAAAAAATCGCGAAAGAAAAAGGTCGTCGAATTTTCTGATGAGCAAAAATGACCGTTACAGATTATCGTAAGAAAGTGGATCTAAACAAAGACATATGAAAAATTATGAAAATCATTTTTATATGATAAATGTTTCAGTACTATGCCGGAAATGTATATATTTTCATAGATTATTTGATAAAAAGCATCTCTCTGTTTTATTTTCAACTTGAGAAAGGGTGTCGAATTTATATGACAAAATATTTCAAGAGCGTATAATTTCGACATGCCGTAAAACGTGATTAATTGTTTGAATTTGAATGTTCCTACATCGACAGAAACAGACAACAGTTTGGTTGTTGCGCTTATTTTGAACAGTAGAAATGACGTTGATGCCTTTTTCATCAACCAACAAACAATTTTGATCTAAATATACGTATTATTAACAAATCCCACATCAATTTGCATCTGAAATGTTTCACGCGGTTAACTGTTCCTAAGATTCATATTCTGAGGTCAGTCAAAGTTCTCGACTGTAGTGGATGAATGTATTAAATAAAGCGAGTCTTACTTTGTAAGAAACATCCTTATTAATTCCACCACAAAAGTTAACAATCCAACGCATGAAAATTAAATATCACTCAAAAATTTGACCGTTGTTTGAAGGTGCACACATTTCTTATTTAGCGACTATCAAAACACCCGACCGCGGTGTTTTAAATGAAGAAGGAATATTTCGTAGATGCTTTAAGAGAATATTTGTGGTTTAGGAAATGACTTTGCGCGGATGAACATTTTAAAAAAATCACATTTCGCAAATTGATCTCTCTGTCTCCGAATCGTGGGTGAGAATGAAAATCTCAATGAAGAAAAATCAAGTGCATCGTCGTAATCAATATATTCACATGATTTGTAGTTTATGAGAGATATTAACATCGTTTTCTGATTATTTTCATACACAAATTCTTGGGGTGTCAAATTTACCCACAAGGTGTCGAATTTATACTACGACGGGTCCCATGATTTAACGGGAAAAAAGACGACAACGACAATATCGTATTCGGGCGGCGTTTTTTGCAAATGGAAAAAATCAAGCCAACTTCCGTTTTGATAAATGTTTATTCTCCGGAATATTTTGCCACAACTTTTTTTTGCTCATTTCGTTTTAAGGTGTCGAAATTACCCGTCTTTTCTCTATTTTGTTCATGCCAGAATCTGGAAAAAGGGTCTTTGTGGCATTTATGACCAATATGGATCCAGATCCATTATGTTTCCTGATAGCTTTTTGGCGACCTGTAGCAACTGTGAGATAACAATTTGGATCCTAATCAGACTGCATTCAGGCACATACTGATCTAGAACTATGATTGTCTCAAATGGCATTTTTGACAAGCAAAACTTGAATTTGGTCTGTGGGTACTTCGCCTCTTTAGATATGTTGTAGTTCGAAACTCATCAATGTAGGTCAAGGTCAAATATCCAATTTTTAAATACTCATAATTTTAGGAGAAAAGCCATTTTGTGCTTTTTTTTATGCCCTTGTATCAAAAGATCGGAGGCATATTGTTTTACTCGTGTCCATCCGTCCGTCTGTCTGAAAACTTAACATTTGCCTCTTCTCCAAAAGTATTTGACATACAAAGCTGAAATTTGCTAGTCAACTTCCTTTCAATGATTTCTATCTGTTCCATGCAATTTGACCTTCCTCAAGGTCATCTGTTAATCCTTATCAACCCTTTACACACAAACTTAACTTAGAAAAATAGCCATTTCTGGGGCATTGGTGTTTCACAAACACATCCTGTTTGTTCACAAATTCACCTTGTTTACAAATTCCTTTCCAGAGTGAAGACCATTTTCTGAACAAACTCAATTCATTAACTCATCAAGATACAAGAAGTTTACTGTCAAAATATTTTGAAAAAGTCATATCATTGCGAGAAGAGGAGAGAAGATTTAAACTACAGTCAAGTGAAATGGAGGTTAGTACATATGAAGGGATATCTTTAAAGTTTTTAGCCTTAGACATTTACTCCATTCAGATGCACAACTACAGATTGCATTTATCAACGATTGGCAAAATCATATAGTTCACAGGCACATGATTTAACGATCTGGAACCATAATGGGTTTCGGTTATTATCGCCGATGATCGGGTATTTACGGCACTCGGTTATTTCCGTGAAACGCACTTCAGAAAGATTCGATTTTGTTCTCACCTCGGTTTACTTTCTCGTAAATGATAATATATATCGGCCGTGTAAGCTATCTAAAGTGTATTTTTCTGCATAGATAGAGATAATTCTCGTATTTCTCGTTGTTAGTAGCATGAAAAATGCTTAAATATTTTCGTTCTGAACACTCTGGCGATTAAACGTATATTAAACGTACATTCATTCCATTGGAATAGGAAATACATGAAAAATACTTTTTCATGTTGTATTCTATAAATAGCAACAAAAAAGAAAGTGAAAGTACAGCGAAATAGGGAACCATTTTATTCAGTTAATCGTGACATTATTTGGGACAAACAATAGTTATTCGTTGGAGCTGTTATGAAATCTTGTAGCTACGGCTTAAATCAGGCCGTAGTTACGATATTTTATGACAACATTGACGGTTTATCAAAACATAACAGTAAACCCAGTCTATTGTTAGCACAAAATCCATTGCTATTCACATGAATTTGTGGTTTGTTCAATTTCAACATTTCCTTTCATAGATATTTTGATATTTTCAGTAATTTGGGGGTTATCAAGTCTTTAAACGGTAAATTTAGGCATCGACAGTGGTGACGAACAGATTTACGTCAACTATTTTTTATCGTAAAGTTACGGAAAAAAACTTAGGAAATTCTAATCTTAGCTGCGAACATGTTTTGTAAAACGCACTTACGCAAAAAATTTGAACTTCCATTCAAATCTACGAAAATAATGTGCGTAATTTCGTTGATAAAACGGGGCCCAGATCACTGATAGAAATAACAGAAAAACACTAAGAGAAATGAAGAAATAACTGTTTCAATAGGCCTACAATTGTTATGAATTTACTGATTTGGTTATAAAGAGCAAATCACTGATATATCCTTCTCTTAACAAGTCTGGTTTTGACGTCCATTGTAGAAATAATTTGAGAAAACATTGAAAGAAAAGAAGAGGTTGTTGATTATGTTGTTGAATATGTCCCTTTTCCTCAGCGTTTTCTGTTCTTTTGGACTGGTACATTTTTTGGGGGGTGGGTGGGTTATGTATGCACCAATACACTTGATTGATTCAAGATCTGTACGAATAAATGCTTAAGACCAGGATTTGATATAGTATCAATATTGCGTCTTCTGCCTTGATTTTTTTTATTATTATAGTCCAGTCACAATATGATGACTCATGTTTACAAATTTTAGAGTAATAAACAAAAGGTAATCCTTGTTAATTTTCAGTCCAACGTTGCATGTCTTGGTTCAAATCTTGAAGGTGAAAGGGACCTGCAAGATTCGAACCATCACATGCAAATTTACTGTAGTTATGACTTTGCTATTTCGTTTTTTGCAATGGTAAATTTTGTAAACATGTGCCATGATATCGTTAATTAAAGGACTATAGGTATGTAAAGACCCGGTAATCAAAGATACATGTTCGTGTAGGATTAGCTTAATTTGATTAAAAAGGCGTTCTTATGCAGAAGTACATGACACCAATTTCAACCCTCTTCCACCCCACGAGTCTTATATCACGGCGGGGAATTACCTGACATAATATTTTCGATATTTTCCAACAATTCTGTCAAAAGATGACCGATTTGAAAAGAAGAATTTAAGCAGAGATAGCGGGAACACTTCATGACTTTGCTGAATGCCAAGGATAATCTTTGAAAAATCAGCTAATATGAAAGTTATTGACGACCAACCAAAACTTAATCTGGTCGTCAATAACGTTTTTATCACTTGATTTGTAAAAGAGTTACCACCTATCTGATATCGGGCGTTTAACACTTTTTTCTGTTTCAAGCCGATTTCAAATTGATCAAGTATTTACTAAATTATTGACGATTTTCTGAAATTTAGTGTCACATGATTCCCCACCGATGTATATAATGCCCTTGTTTTGTTAACAATAGTTTATGTAGTAACTACAGGGAAATCTGGCAATGAATATTTGATAAAAATAAGTTCTTTATATAAGTTACTATAAAAAATAATGTGTTGTTACATTTGACCTTACAATGAATATTTGGTGGAATTGAATGACCTATTTTGGATAATTTTGTCCTTGTTTTATGCGCCCCTACTAAGTTTGAATTCATGAAAAAACAAAATTTAACGGTAACTTTTTCCCATTCTTGTTTTATTTGCACAAGTATAAATTAGAGATAATTTTGGTGTAGGTCTAATACCCTGCCAGTCAATATTACAAAAATTACAGATCAAAGAAAAATGTTCATTTTTCTTATACATGGAAAAAATTCAGTCGCAAAATCATAAACCTTATGTATAATCAAGTGTTTTTTTCTCAATTTTGTTTTTCATAGTTTTGTATTTAGCTTATTTATGTTACATATATATCTGTTGTAGCATTCAAGCTGAAAAATGTCAGATATTATCATCTTCTGGGAAAAAAAATATGAGATTTACGGAGTTGGTGCTTCCCTTTTCCCGCCTTTTTTTGTAAAAGGGGGTCAATAACTAAAAAATTATATAAAATTCCAACATATCGGTAAAAATTGTTTTAAGTTTCATTTTACCTCCGTCTTATATCATAGAAATAATATATAACAATACTTTTTAGCTCGCCCGGGACGATAGTCTCGGAAGAGCTATTGTCATACCCCCGGATGTCGGCGTCAGCGTCGGCGTCGGCGTCAGCGTCGGCGTCGGCGTCAGCGTCCGCAAAAACTTTAACCTAGCCCATATCTCATGCCCTGTTAGAGATACAGCCTTCATATTTCACCTGTGGGTACCTCTAACCAAGACCTTTAATTTGAGACCATGACCTTTGACCTTGTGACCTTGACCTTGGAGTTTGACCCACTTTTTGACCGTTTTAAAAAACTTTAACCTGGCCTATATCTCATGCCATATTACACCTACAGCCTTCATATCTCACATGTGGATACCTCTCACCAAGACCTTTCATTTGAGACCATGACCTTTGACCTTGTGACCTTGACCTTGGAGTTTGACCTACTTTTGAAAACTTTAACCTGGCCTAAAAAAAACTTTAACCTGGCCTATATCTTATGCCCTATTGCACATACAGCCTTGATATTTCACATATGGACACCTCCTACCAACACCATTCACATTTGACCATGACCTTTGACCTCATGACCATGACCTTGGAGTTTGACCTACTTTTAAAAAACTTTAACCTGGCCTATATCTCATGTCTTTTTACACATACAGCCTTGATACTTCACATATGGACACCTCCTACCAACACCATTCACATTTGACCATGACCTTGGACCTTGTGACCTTGACCTTGGAGTTTGACCTACTTTTAAAAAACTTTAACCTGGCCTATATTTAATGTCCTTTTACACCTACAGCCTTGATATTTCACACATGGACACCTCCTACCAACATGATTCACATTTGACCATGACCATGGACCTTGTGACCTTGACCTTGGAGTTTGACCTACTTTTAAAAGACTTTAACCTTGCCTATAGCGCATGTCCTTTTACACCTACAGCCTTCATATTTCACATATGGACACCTCCCACCAAGACCTTTCATATTTGACCATGACCTTGGACCTGGTGACCTTGACCTTGAAGTTTGACCTACTTTTAAAAAACTTTAACCTGGCCTTTATCTCATGTCCTTTTACACCTACAGCCTTGATATTTCACACAATTACACCTCCTACCAACACTTTTCACATTTGACCATGACCTTGGACCTGATGACCTTGACCTTGGAGTTTGACCTACTTTTAAAAAACTTTCACCTGGCCTATATCTCATGTCCTTTTGCACCTACAGCCTTGATATTTCACACATGGACACCTACCAACACGGTTCACATTTGACGGTGACCTTGTACATTGATCTTGGAGTTTGACCTACTTTCAAAAAACTTTAACTTGGCCTATAACTCATGTCCTTTTACACCTACAGCCTTGATATTTCACACAAGGACACCTCATTCCAACACAGTTCACATTTGACCATGACCTGTGACCTTGACCATGGAGCTTGACCTACTTTTACAAAATTTCATTTTGGGCCATGACCTTTTTACCTTGACTTAGCAGGGCTTCCCCTGGCAATTTCAGACTTGGCGCCAGCAAAATCGCCAGTAGAGGAGCCAATGGGAACCCCCCCCCCCCCCCCCCCCCTAAAAAAAAGCACCCCAACATTATAGTCTGTAAAAATGCATAATTATCATCACAATTAGGTAATATGTCATGATGTTTATGACTTTTTATTGACATCAATATAGAAATCAAGATCATTAGCATAAATTCTATAATTTGAGTTGATTGGATGCGGTTCCCTCTGATTTACAATAATTATACGGAACGTCACTGACCCCACCCAGTTGTCAATGCGCCCCCCCCTCCCCCTCCCCAAACCACGTGCGCACACACACACATACAGATTGAAATGCGTGCAGAAATTACATGAGTTATTTTAGGTAAATCGGAGAATCTTAAAGTCAACCTTTTTATGGCATGCCTTCCGACTAGAACTAGTACATTTCAGAACGAATACACGAGGACCTAAAATACGATGTAAATCATTTTAAAATTCGTGACGAAACTTAAAACTTCGGAACCTATTGCGGCGATCACTCGATCACAAGCTTTGATAGAATCTACAGATAAGATTTAAAGAAATCTGACTCGGAAAATTCCATGTGAAAACAAGGAATGAAAGTGAATCTTTTTTGATCACAAAAAATTCGATCTGCGATACGATGCTCGGACTCGTAGCCTGAATCGGATTCTGACAAAAGATTTACCTCGTGTTTTATATCCATTGATTAAAAAGAAAATCTTTTCAATGCGATAGAAACAAATTCCATTGTGTAATTGATTTGCGAAAGTTTACACGAAATACAAACCGTTTGGGGGTTAAAACATCGTAACGATACGGCGTTTTAGTCACTCGTTATTTATATGACGTCACTACCCCGAGATCAAATAAATGCCGCCGACACATCTGGCCCGTTTGTTCCAGTCTTGACAAAAATGTGTTGTCTTTATAAGGGAATATGTGTAAAGGATTTAGAATACAATTTGTCGGATTTAGGCCGAAATTAAGCTCCAGGTAAACGCACCGGAATAAATTTCCAGTGACTAAAGTTTTCTTCCTCGGCAAGCCACGCGACCAAGACATTTTCACGCATATTGAAACAGTTATTTAGAAGGTGTCATAATCATATGGACAAACTGCTATCTCGGATAATTGGTTACCGATTATCGATTTTTGTTAATCAATGACTGACCAGCACCGATACACGCGACTGTCATAGCTTTTGAGACTCAACCCTTTACCTGAAATCTTGTGTCAGAATACGGCGCAAATAAGTTGTCGCCAATAAAATCGCCAACTGGCAAATTTTGTCGCCAGAATTTTTATTTTGTCGCAATTGGCGCCAGTGGCGATCGACAGCGGGAGCCCTGCTTAGGAAATGACTTTTCTTTGTGACAAGCTCTCGTTTGGGCGAGCTTTATTGTCCGCGGACAATTCTTGTTATATTTTCGAAAGTGTCTATTATGGTTCCAGATCGTTAATTCATTACCATACACCAAATTTTTTAGAATTGTTCAAAATTCGAAGGCAATACAGAAGACAATTTTACATTTCTTGGTATTTCTAGATTTCCAAAGCATTCATCATGCCAATAAGTGTCAATATATCGGAATGGGTTAAACATGTCAACTAAGTTCATACTTTGCAGACTGTTTAGTCTAGGCATGACCTTTTAGATGACTATTTGTAGAATAGGGTGTTTTTTCTAGTCACCACGGCGTTGTCGTTGGCGCCATATGCTTTGGTTAAGTTTTTATGTGCAAGTTTGTCAAATTTTTGTTTCTACTAATACTATTGCTCTGAAATTGCTCATGCCTCTATTAGCATAATATCAGCCGCTATGCAAAGATTCTAGCAAAATTCTATCCCCTGTACAGGTGAAGATCGATGAACAAGAGCGTGTTATACGGGAACTCGAAGGATCACTACAGAGATCAGCCATGGAGATTGATCGTCGATTAATGGCGCAGCAGAAAGATTATGAACAGAAAATACAATTATTGATGCATCAGTTAATGGAAAATGGTAGTGCAGGGAATAATAGCAATAATAATAACTTAACTAATGGAACAGATCCTTCTTTAGAACAGAGGTGAGTGGACCCTTTAATCCTTTCTTAACCCTTTCCCAAAACAATACATGCTTTTGACATCCTATACATAAAGGCTTGAGAAAAACACTGAAGCAAAAGAAGAAAACACTGATAATAAAATTTGACCACCCTAAAATTTTGTCGTTTTGGAAAGGGTTAAACAATGCCTGATTTTGACAACCTTAAAGAAGGCATTGGAAAACATGGAGAGAAAAGATTACACTTCCGTTACAGGTTTCATAGATTGTATTTAGGTTGAACAAGATTATTCTATAGTTTGCTTGAACCCTTTCCCAAACAAAAGGTTTGGGGGGAACATTGTGACAATGAGAAGAATATAATGATAAATGGTATTTTTCTTTTGCCTCAATAGTTTCTGTTCTATGTTTAACACATATCTTTATCAACATTAATTATATTGTCTGCAGAAGCTTTGAAATTTGACCAGTCCGAATTTCTTAAAGGAAAATGTATAATGAGCCAGGATTTGGAAAAAGGTCCCTTAAACCTTTTGAGCCCAACATGATTCAAGATCAGCCTGCATACACATGCAGTCTGATCATGAACCATGTTGTTCTCCAATAGCCTCTTGGTGACCTGTAGCAACGATTAGATAGCAGCATAGATCCCAGTCAGACTGAACTTAGGAACAGATTAATCTGGACACATGGTAGTTTTAAATGCTATAAGGGCTCTTTTTCCTGATTCTGGCTCATATATTGTTCAATGATTTCAGGGTTGCCCAACTTGAGAAGGAGCTGTATTATTACAAAAAGACTAGTCGTGAGTTAAAGAAGAGATTACGAGACTATGTCTCCTCCGGGACTATACCGGCTCAAGGTAAGCTTTAGTGATTACTAGACAAGCAATTTCTTCATTTTTCACGTTGTGACAATGTTTCCTACCCAGAAAGACTAAAAGATGTCAAAAGAAAAGTGTGATTATTATACCATTCCCACATATTGATACTGTTTGATGCCACCCACAAGATGTATGCTTTGCCCTTTGTTGTTTTCTACTCAGACCCAAAAATGGATTTTTATGCTCCCCGAAGGGAGAGCATATAGTCGCCGCTTCGTCTGTCCGTCCGTCCGTCCGTCATTCCGTCCGTCTGTCCGTCCGTCCGTCCGAAGTGATTTCTCTATAACCCTTGGGCCAAATCAAATGAAACTTACCATGTGAACTCCCTATGACATAATGCCGATGTACTTTTCCCAGTTTTTGGATTTGAGGCCTCGTCATGGGAAAAGGGGACTTAAGGTCAAATACACCTTTTCTCTAATTTCTCATAGTCTAATGGTCAGAATTTGATGAAATTTCATATTTGAGTAGCAAATCAGATGCCCTTGACAATAAACTACTTGAAATTTCTGTATGAAAAGTATGTCATGGAAAAAGGGGGCTTATCGTTTGTTAGCTTAATCTTAGCTCTGTATGGCATACATTTATTGTGACAAAGCCTTATTCGGGGAGCATTGTCCGTCTCTGACGGCTCTTGTTTCTGTTTGGAAAATATTCATTAAATGCGCAAAGGCATGTTTTATTTCACAAACTTGGTTGTCTTTGAGCCAATCCATCTTTCTGTTTGTCTATTAGAAAATTCTTTCTTGCTAAACTCCTGCAGTTTCTAAAAGATTAATTTCAAACTTGCCATGAATACAAGTGAATGAAATTTAACATTCTGTGTCTTTTATGTATTTACAGAAGTTGATTTACGAGCGTCGGTCAGTTCCGTAGCAGACATGGCAGAACATATTGGTAGTCATCATGGTTTAGGACAGCATAGAGAATCACATTCATCAAGGTATGTAAATGACCAGGGGCTGTATCTCTTGTTTAACTCTAAATTACACAATACATTACAAGCTGTTTGATAGTCAAGTTGTATGTCTTGGCCAAACGGAATGATTGTTGTGTAATTTCAAAAGTCACATTTGGAAATTAGAATGGTTGTTGAATGCCACCCCAAACTTCATTAATTGTGACTGTGGCCAAAGCGTTGTTGGAGACACATACATCAGGTTCTCACCCATGAGATCACAATTTCAATCCCCTCCCCTGCCACTGCAAACAACCTGTCTGACATATGTATCCGACCAATGGTTTGATAATGGTATGTAGTAGAACTGTTTGTCTATATGGGCAAAGATAATGCTATGTCTGAGCAAGGAGACTCGGAGAGGATGTTGTATTACTGGTGAGAGAAGCAACAGGGATTCATGGTTAGGTACTCTAGCTTCCCCAATATGACCAGAGCAGTTGCAAGAGGCATTAATTTCCATTCAATCAATCAATCAGTAATTGAAGTAATTAAAAGACAGCTTAAAACTAAATAATTGTGGCTTAACCCACTCCCAAACAGCAAAATTTAAGGGTGATCCAATTCAAATACTGCCACAAATGACAAAATGGAAGTTATTAAAGATAGAATACATGTATGTGTAAAATATGGCAAAGAAAATATTGAGACAAATGGAGAAACTGCTGGTTATCAGCAGTTTCTTCTTTTATTTAAATGTTTTCCAAAGCCATTTTACCAGGGACATGAAAACCAGGTCTTGTTTGGGAAAGGGTTAAAGTGGAAAGTCGGTGAATAGTTTTATTATTTAGTTTGTGGCTGAAGGTTTTAGCTTTAAATTTTTCACAGACTTAAAAATCAGACAATATTTTCCACATGAAAATAAAAACAGGGAATGAAGAAAAAGAATTGTGAGGCATCTTTTGTTTGCATATTAATGCTGAGTATTCCTCTTGCTACATTTATAGCAAAACTGGAAATTGTTGAAAGCTAAGGGATGCAAAACTACTAGATAAAATTATAATAATCGAGGAGTGCATGCATTCTGTATTCCAACCGTGTTTTCATGAGCTTACTGTCTTGTCTATCTAATATGGCTAATCCTCTCATTATTTTGCCATTACAGATCCAATAGGACATCATCAGAACGACACAAAGAGGAAGGCCACACACGACCTGGATCAGCCAAGATCAACCAGCTCTCATCCAATGTAACGCCAGTCAAAATATCACGGAAAGATTTACGCCTTATGTCAGAAGCAGAAGTTCACATGAGACGGTCAAATTTAAAAGATAGCACTGCCCAGCCGGATTCGCCACATGGTTAGTGTTAGAATTTCTGGTATTATCATGTGACTCTTTTTTCTTTAATTTAGTGGACATAGTGTTTTCTGTCTGTCTGTCTGTCTGTAGGTCCATCTGCCCAAACTTTACTAGAAAACTTAGAATTACATGTCGGGGCATTTGTGTTTAACAAAGACATCTTGTTATCTTTTAAGAATACTTCATTAATTCTTTAACTATTGACTGGTGGCAATGACTTCAAATAGACTTAGGCTCTTATAGAGCAACAAATCTCTGCTTTTCAACAAAAACCTCATAACTGCAGCTTAAAACAAGCTGCAGTGACAAGATTTTTATAGAAAAGCTACAAAATACTGTTACACTATTCAGTTGTTTTCTTGTTTCTATTTACAGATTCTTTAGATCCCGGTGGAAAGAACCCTTGGAGCTGAACGATTATTTACATAAACTAATTTAATGGTGATATATTGACATTAGCATACAGTGATATATGTTGAACAGTCAGCTACAAAATCACGTTGAAATCCGCAGGATAGGATCCATGTCTCATAGTCTTACTTTACCAACATAGATGGATTTGCTTTGTGTGGTTTAGTGATAATCAAGAGTGTGGCTAGTTTGAACATTGGCTAGTGCCAGACTTATGAAAATACAATTTTGTGAAGATGTTCGGGCTTTTACACCTTAGCCCTTTCCAAAACAGCAGAATCTTACAGGTTATCCATTTCAAAAACTGGCACAAATGACAAATGGAATTTATTAAAGATAAGATTTGTGTTTAATACAGCTCAGAAAACATTGAGACAAAAGGGGAAACTGCTGGTTATCAGCAGTTTCTTCTTTTGTTTTAATGTTTTCCCAAGCCTTTTCTATTAGGGACGTCAAAACCAGGTCTTGTTTGGGAAATGGTTAGATTGGGAAATGGTTAGATCTATTGCCCCTATGTCGATAAATTGTATCAAGAATCTGTTTGAAACATAGGAATTATGAACAAGATGTGGAGATATTTATAACAGTTCTAATTGAAGTGGGAATGGGTAACATAGATAAATGTGTACACTACTTTTGTATGAATTGGAAATGAATCTCCAATTGTATTTTAACCCTTTCCCACACCTTGAAGGTTTTTGATGCTCCATGAGTTAAATGCTTTGGAAAACATTGTGGACAATGAGGAAATTGCTTGTTATTTCATCTTTTCCTACAATGTTTTCTACATAAAAAGATAAACAAGAGGACCATGATGGTCCTATATCGCTCACCTGAACCAAATTGATATGAGCAACACTTTTAAGACTGAAAACTAACTTATGGTCAATAACTTTGTGAAATTCAAACTCATCCGAGATCTTATGGTGCCCAACATTGTGTCCAAGATTTGTCTTGATTGATAAATAATTACAGATTCTAGAGTATAAACAAGGTCGAAAACGGCCAAAGACGGCAAGTTTATCAAATTCAAGGGCACATAACTCTCGACTTTCTGATCAGATCAGACTGAAAATCAGTCTCATTCGAGATCTTATGGTCCCAAACATTGTGTCAAAGTTTTGTCTTGAGTGTAAATAAGGTTGAAAACAGCCGAAAAGGGCAATTTTATCAAATTCAAGGGCATGTAACTCTCGTCTTTCTGGTCAGATCAGACTGAAAATCAAACGTATCCCAGATCTAATGGTCTCCAACATTGTGTCCAAAATTTGTCTTGATTGGTCAATAATTGTAGATTCTAGAGTGTAAACAAGGTTGAAAACAGTCAAAAACGACAATTTTGTCAAATTCAAGGGCACATAACTCCACACTTTCTTGTCTAATCAGACTGAAAATCAGTCTCATTAGAGATCTTATGGTCCCAAACATTGTGTCCAAGTTTTGTCTTGATTGATTGATAATTGTAGATTCTACCGTGTAAACAAGGTCGAAAACAGCCGAAAATGGCAATTTTGTCAAATTCAAGGGCACATAACTCTCAACTTTCTGATCAGATCAGGCTGAAAATCAAAGACATCCGAGATCTTATGGTCTCCAACATTGTGTCCAAGATTTGTCTACATTGATTTATAGTTGTAGATTCTAGAGTATAAACAAGGTCGAAAACGGACAGAAACAGCAATTTTATCGAATTCAAGGGCACATAACGTTGGACATTTTTTAATCAGATCAGACTGAAAATTAAACTCATCCTAGATCTTATGGTCCCCAACATTGTGTCCAAGTTTTGTCTTGATTGATTCATATTTGTAGATTCTAGTGTGTAAACAAGGTCGAAAACAGCCGAAAATTGCAATTTTATCAAATTCAAGGGCACATAACTCTCGTCTTTCTGGTCAGATCCCACTGAAAATATAACTCATCCGATATCTTATGGTCTCCAACATTGTGTCCAAGATTTGTCTTGATTGGTCAATAATTGTAGATTCTAGAGTGTAAACAAGGTCGAAAACGGTCGAAAACAGCAATTTTGTCAAATTCAAGGGCACATAACTCTTGACTTTTTCATCTGATCTGACTGAAAATCGAACTCATTCAAGATCTTATAGTCTCCAACATTATATCCAAGTTTTGTATTGATTGGGCTATAATTGTAGATGCTAGAGTGTAAGTTAAAAACAGCATTTTTGGTCATTCAGGGGCAGATAACTCCACACTTTCTGGTCCGATCTGGACCATAATCGAACTATCGGAGAACTTATGACCATACTTGTTTTGACATAGTTTGGTCAAGATTGACGTACATTTGTGGATGCTAGAGTGTAAACACCAAATTGTGGACAGACGGACGGACGGACGGACGACGGACAAAAAGCGATCACAATAGCTCACCTTGAGCACTTCGTGCTCAGGTGAGCTAAAAAGAGTAAACTTCCATGCATTTGAAATTGTCGTCTGCAATAACTTTGATTTTAGACCTGTCTAAAAGTTTGCCATGTAGTTATAGGTTGGGTCCATTACCCCTTTTCGGAAAAATATTTCCATGTATGTGTTTGATACATTGGAATTTTGGAAAAAGTTGTTGATATATTTATAACAGTTCTAATGGAAATGGGAATGAGCAACATGAATGCTTACATTTTTTGTATTTAACTGATCAAAAGGAATCTCAGATTATATTTCAATATGTACACAATCATTTGCTTCTTTAAATCTTAAATAAAGAACTAAGACAAAACATTGAAGAGAAAAAAATATAAGAAAGGCTTAGGGTCATTCTATACATGTAATGAGAGTATATTTATTTTGACTACTTCCCTTTTCCTGATGAGTTTCATATAAACAAGCTGGGATCTGAACAGCCCTTATGGTATTTGAGACTAGCATATATTTAGTCTGATCTAGATCCATTTGGTCCTCTAATTATACTATCTTCTCCATGACTGCTACTAAGAGAGAAGCATGGATCTTGATCAGATTGCACATGGGCACCGACTTTTCTGAAATCATGGCTGAATAAATTGCTAAAATGGACCTTTTTCAATGTCTCGATGTCTCAAATAGTAAAAAGAGTGCTGTGAATGTGCTGTCTTCTATAGCCAATTTGTGTTCATTGTGCATGTTGATCTGCTGCTGTTGTGCTACTCATGAACTTAATGAATAACTTGAATCTCAATTTGAACATGTAGTTACAAATTATACAAGAAACTGTAAACCTTGAAATTCATGGTGTTTATGCAAGAAACTGTGAATAAAGACAGAATGGGTAAAGAAGAAATTGCTCTAGCAATTTCTTCTTTTCCCATGATGTTTTATACACCATTGTCACATCAACAATTATTAAACACTTTGTTGAACTGTTTTAGACATGTAGTACCTCAAAACTTAGAAAATGGCAAAAGTAGAAAATGCTGATCATCTGCTTTCTCATTGTTATCCTATGCTTTTTCTTGTAGGGACGTCAAAACACGGTCTTGTTTGGGAAAGAGTTAACACAAAATACAGCATGTACCATGACTGTGGTACTCTTTGGTCTTCAAACTGGTTTAGAAGCAAATTCATTGGTATGACAATTGTTTTTGTCTAGTAAGGATCAAAATTTGACATTTCCTAGATATGTTTTGAATTGTTATTAGTTGCTGTAAACAGAATGAAAATAGGTGTAGAGTGTTTTATATAGATCTATGTGGAAGTTTATACCCTTTCCTAGAAAATAACCTCACATGAAAGAGGTTGGTTAACCCTTTCCCAAATAGCAAAAATTAAGACCTCTCCAATTTAGGAAATGATGCAGACAACAAAAAAGATTTTAAGTAAGAAAGGATTTATGTACAATATTGCTCAGAAAATATTAGGACAAAAGAAGAAACTGCTGGTTATCAGTATTTTCATCTTTTTTCTATATATTATCTCAAGCAGTTTGTATTATGGCCATCAATCAAAACCAGGTACTGTTTGGGAAAGTGTTTAATTCAATTTTCCAGAAGGTGATACTGATATCATTATCTCTTCTCCATATTTGTTAACATTTTCCCAAACGATAAAAGTATAGGGTGATTCACTTCAAAAATTGCTACAAATGACAAAATGGATTTTATTAAAGATAGGATTTGTGTAAATTATGGCACAGAAAATATTGAGGCAAAAAGAGAAAATGCTGATTTTCAGCATTTTCTTCTTTTGCCTCAATGTTTTCCCAAGCAATTTCTATTAGGGACGTCAAAAGCAGGTCTCGTTTGGGAAAGGGTTAAATTATGACAAATCTAATATTTTGTCTTCTTGGGAAAGCTTAAAACTTTGTTTAAATTTTTTGTTAGCAGCTAATTTATTGTATCTCTGCCAGGTTACTGCCAGGGTGCTAAAGACAGATTAATAAAGTATGAAAACATGAAAGTTTCCCTTGGTTGAACGTGTTCTTACCAAGCCCTTTCCTTGAATACCAAATCAAGGGGCCATTATTAGCGAGCCGGGACTTTATGTCCGGGGAGCTAATGTCACTGCCCTAGTGTTGGCATCGGCGTCACGTCCCGTCTTCACGTGAAAAACTTTAACCTGGTCTATATCTCAGGCACTATTACAGATACAGCCTTGATATTTTATATATGGATACATCTCGATAAGACCTTTCATTTGGGACCATGACCTTTGACCTAGTGACCTTGACCCTGTACTTTTGAAAAACTAACCTGGCCTATATCTCATGCACTATAATTGATAGAGCCTTGATATTTCACACATGGATACCTCCTGCAAAGACTAAGCTCACGTATAGGCGAGCTATGTTGTCCGCGGACAACTCTTGTTACTAACTATTCTAAATTGTGTGCATTCCTGACTCAAATGGTGTCACAGTATGCAATGCACGAGGTCGACGTGCGCGCTGCACTGGGCATCTTCAACACATGGTTTTATACACAATAGTAAAATATAGCATTCAAAATGAATGGAAAATTCTCTGAACAGAGGGAATATTGTAATATTTGAGCTCAACTCTGGCTTCTGCCAACAGAAATATCGTCGTTTTTCAACTAAAACCTCGTGGTTGTGAGTCAATTGAAAATGACCTATGAGTGGGTAGTCTGGTTTTCGTTTTGACAGAAAAGAATGAAAGCCTTTAGGAAGACGCACATTATTCCCTGAAAGAGATAGAAGTAGCATTCATTCGTCAAGTGTTTTCAAGATCTTACGTGAATGACTTGGGTAAGGTAAGATCTGTGCGCTCTGGGTGCCCCATAGGCATTTGCTCACTGACGAGCAATAACAAAGTGAGATCTGCCGCCGGTTTTTCTCGAAAAAACTTAAGTACATTCTCAGACTCAAATCTGAGCACTGTACTCAAATCACACGAAATCCATGTGAACTTCAATTAATACCAATCAACATTGATTGGTATTCAATTGAAGTTGAGCATGAACTCATGAGAATATACTTAAGTTTTTTGGAGAAACCGGGGCCTGGATTCGGCATCCTCCTATCAGAAAGGTTTGATAACCAGCATTTTCTTCATTTAACCCTCTCCAAAACAAGACCGGACTTTGACGTCCTTAGTAGATATGGTTTGGGAAAACATTAAGACAAAAGAAGAAACTGCTGATAACCAGCAGTTTCTCTTTTTGTCTCAATATTTTCTTGACTATAACATAAACATTTTGGCCTTTTGTGATCATTTACTTTGTCTTCTGCAGCAGATTTCAAATTGGGCCGCCTCAAAATTTTGCCGTTTGGGAAAGGAATAACAAAATAGATCTAGTTTTGTTTACTGCATCTCTACCCTACATTCCCGCAGTTTGGGAAAGGGTCAAGAGAATACCTTAATGTTTTCTTGATAGTTCATATTCAGGGAAAAACAGTACAAAATACCCTTCCTAAACAAGACCTGGTTTTGACGTCCCTAAAATGAAAGGAATGGGAAAACATTGAGACAAAAGAAGAAAATGCTGATAACCAGCATTATTCTCCTTTTGCCTCAATATTTTCTTTGTTATTTTGTACACTTATTTCTTTTCATAAAAACATCAATTTTGCTGACTCCTGCAGTTTTCAAACTGGACTGTTCTAACATTTCATCCTTTGGGAAAAGATTAACCCTTTCCCAAACGACAACATTTTAGGATGATCCACTTCAAAAACTGCAACAGATGACCAAATGGGTGTTATCAAAGATAGGATTTGTGTAAAATATGGCACAGAAAATATTGAGACAAAAGGAGAAACTGCTGGTTATCAGCAGTTTCTTCTTTTGTCTCAATGTTTTCCCAAGTCTTTTCT